>JABUQX010143751.1:45000-55000 GCA_015478945.1 Trachelipus rathkii
CATCTTAATTTATGATAATCAATACAATAAATTTAACAAAATAAATTCATTAATTCTTTCAAAATCGAATCGAACAAAATGGGAGTTGGGTCTGATCGAGGTACAGAAAAATGGGGGTTATGGGTCGGTTGGATTAGGGGATTTTGAAGATAAACAATAGTCTCGTAAAAAGCGAGTTCCATGTTCTGTTGCAAATAAGCTTAGTACGAGGTCTTACTATTACTACCACAGTAGAGATGTAATTATAATATGCTACTACCTTCCCCATATATAAGTTATGCACATTCCTTGCCAAACACACGATGTTACAGCCAGGGTTGTGGGAGTCGGTCTACAATTCTGACTCCGACTCGACCCGACTCCACCCTCTTGAAAATTACCGACTCCGACCTGACCCGACCCGACCTCTGAATATTACCGACCTGACCTGACTCCACCCTTTGAAAAATACCGACCTGACCCGACTCCACCCTAGAAAATTACCCTCCAAGAAAAATTATATATATATAGCAGAGGTATATATATATATATATATAGCAGCAGGATAGTATATAGATATATATATGGTATATATATATATATATATATATGGTATATATATGTATATATATATATATATATAAAGAAGAGTTATGGCATGGTATATATATATATATATATATATATATATATATATACGAGGGTATGTTGTTACCTGTGCTAATGTAGTTAGTAGTGAGACTATGGTTTAAAATAAGAGGTATAGATCTAAAGTGAAAATGGGTTCAGATGGACAATCTTAGGGGCGTGTTAGTAATAAATAACTGATAAAACAAGAAATGGTTCAATAGAATGTAAAAATTTGTATATCAAAATGAGTACAGAGATGATTTCTTACTGTAAGTTGATTTTACTTTATACTGTCGGTTGCTTGCTAATGTATAGTGGTGAGTAAAAGTAGAATCGAACGGCTGTATACTCTATAGAAAAGTGGATGAGTCAGTAAAGAAATGGTTTATTGAAGGAGAGATACATGTGAGTTTGGCAGATGCGAGAAGAAAGTACAATAGAAGTAGAATGGCGAGGTCGGTAGGGCATTGTCGTGGCCTACCCTGGGGTCAAGGGACAACCTTTCGCCACATTATCAGACAGATGCCATAGTGAGGGTCCGTTTGCTGTCCCGTGAAGCTCTTAAGGTGGTTTTTCTGAATGCGACGAGGCCTCACTAAAGGTGCCATAAAGTAAGTTGGCTTTCTTTTCAAGACTTCAACAAGATTCTTCATTTTCTGTTTTATGTATCAACTAACCCCAGTCTAGAGAGAGAAGGTGGGTGATGATGATGATGATATTGTTGGATATATATATATATATATAGAGGTAGGGATATATATATATATGAGTAGATATATATATATATATATATATATATATATATATATATATATATATGTATATATATATATATATATATAAGTATATATAAGTATGTATATATATATATATATATATATATAGGCAGTAAAAATTTAAGTGTTTTTGGGATTAAGAATTTATATATTTATATATATAATATATTATATATATTATATATATATATATATATATATACATATATTATTATTATTATTATATATATATGTAATTATACATATATTATATTATTATTATTATATATATATTTATATTATTATTATATATATTATTATATACATATTATATATATATATATATATATTAGTATATATAAGCAGCAGCAAAAAAATTTCGGGGTGTTTTAGATTAAGAATATATATATATTATATATATGTTATTATATTATATAGTATATATATACATATATATATATTATATACATATAGTTAGAAGAAAGAAAGAAGAGTTATTATTATTACATATATATATATATATATATATAGTTATATATATTATATTATATATATACATATATTATTTTACTTCAATAAAAGGGAATAAAATAATGGAACAAAAAAATTTAATAAAAAAAAAGAAAATTTTGGTCTTGCTATAAAAATTCTAATTTTGATCTCCTTAGCAGCAAAATGATTGATAACTTCCTTCGTTTATATTGTGAAGCTATGATGAACACTCATTAAAGACAGTTCTGCTAGATTTTCTTCTCATGTAGAATTGAAAAGTTTGCTTTGAGCCTTTTCAGAGTAGTGAAATATTGTTTTGGATTTCACATTTTGAGTGAGGTAAAATCCTTAACAATCTAAATATGACTGCACATATCAATTTATTTCCAAAATTAGCAAAATTTTTATAGATGTCGATGGAATAAGTAACTTTATAAAGATTAGTAAGTATGGATCTTTGATTCGCGAACTTGCTCTCTAACTGGTTTGAAAAATCATCAAGAATATAAATTGTAATTGCCCCATATCTTTTCATTTTAAATTGATTCTCACAAGAGGCATTATAATTTCTTCATTATCAGAAAGCAGAAGTTCTGTTGCAACCTCCAAAATGTTTGAAAATGTTTCGTTGATGTTTGCTTAAAAACCCTTCTAAACAAACATCACATTTCCAATATGATTAAGAGCAGTTGCTGTCACTAATTATGGAGAATGCAATGTAATACATAATGAAAGAGTGTTTGAGAATAAAGTTAAAGACATAAATAAATAAACTTATAGCAAATTTTCTTTTGCTTAAAGACTTGAAAAGATCTAAGTTTTTTATAAAAGATTAATATCTTGATCCATTGAAGCTCCTCTTAAGCTTCAACAATGCTTTAAAAATTTCATAAGGTCGTAACAATCCATCGAAATTCCTACCTTGTGTCGAACATTCGTGAGAGCTTTGTCCATTTTGTGTCTGGGAAAATCTTTTCTTCTTTTTTTTCTTTTAAAATAGTCGGCCTTGGCAATTTAAAATAGCATATAGTTGCATTCGATGTGCCATAAAGTTTTTAATGAGTTGTACTTCACATGAATGTGAACAGTGATGAACATCTAACGCTGCTGGATATTTTCGACAGCTTAAACACCTCTAAAACATTTCCTCATTGCTTTTACACCATCATATCGTTGTCCAATCAGAAAGTTAATATTTATATCAAAGTTCGTAGTATTACCTCAGATAGAGATAGGGAAACAAAGAACCAGTTAGAGGCAACATGGATCTATCGAGACCGTCCCAGTCAACTAAATATTTATCAAATATATCCCATGTGACAAACACAAACTACCCCACACCCTAAGGCCTGTCAATTTCCTAAACAAAGGTCAATATAATATATACGCTAACTACTACCAAAAGTAAAATCTTTAGCTAAGGTTCATGCTAACCACAATACAAGCTTTAATAAGTTTATTATGATACTGGTAGCTACAACATTCGGTTTACTTTAATAACTAACTAAAACCCGCCACTTTGGCTACGTCAGAATATACTATATGATGCACAAACAATCCATATACCTATCCAATCCTTCTTAAATGTGCAATCGAGTCACACTCAACAAACTCCTGCGGGTTCACCCAAAATTTTAAACACTACTACAGAATGAACTGGGTTACTACATCGTCTTCCGACATTTCTTATTGTGTCCCCAAGAAAACTGTCCGCGGTAAATATTTTATAGACTTGTATCATGTTCCCTTTGACTGACTGAGAGAATTTGAAGGGGACATAATGGCATATGCTATGCGGACGATTTGGCATGTTGGAGCGAGAGAGAGGCGATTCGAGAGGTGGTGGAGTTTTTGCTGAGGAGTTGGAGGAAGCAGGGATGTAAGATGAACATACAGAAGACGGAGATATTAACAGTAACGAGGAAATGAGGAGGGGATGAGAATAATGGTGAGAGAGGAAGGTGAAGACGGTAAATACCTGCAATTATCTCAGAGGGTGTTTTAACAGAAGGGAGGAAGTGGAGAAGAGATTACGCGAAGAATGGAAAAGTTTGGATTAGTTATGAAAGCGGTATACCCCATGATGAAAGATAGAAACATCGGAATAGCGGTTAAAAAAGTGATTTAAGAGCATACTGACTCCACACTGTTGTACTGAGTGAAACATGGACAAACAACAGAAGAAAGGGAGAGTAGAATATGTAAGGGCGAAGATGACGATATTAAGAACTATGGATTGGAAAGAGTAGGAGAGACAGAATAAGAAATTAAGTTAATAGAGAAGATATAGGTGTGGAAGAAGATGACACTGAAGATAGATGTGGGGAGATTGAGATGGCGGGGACATTTGGAGAGGATGGAGCAGGGGAGAGAATGCTGAAAAGAAGATGGGAATGGACATCAGAGGGCAGAAGACCAAGGGGAAGACTGTGAAGAAGAGATGGGCTGAATCGGTGAGGACTCTCTGGAAAGATGTCAGCTACCAAATATAAGAGCGCTGAAGAGAAGAGGAATAGTGCAGGAGAGGGACGTCTGGAGAAAGATGCTTGCGCGGCTGACAGGATGAAGAATCCTTCCTGGGAGAGGAAAGAAAGAAAGAAAGAAATATATATATATATATATATATATATATATATATATATATATATATATATATATATATATATATATATATATAAAGTTAAGTTAAATATATATATATATATATATATATATATATATATATGGAACAACAGCCACTTCAACTAAGAAATCTTCACCAACTACAAATATATTTCCTCATTTCTATTAATAAAACATATACTCTTAATTTGCTTTGATTAACTATTATTTATTTTTATTATTATTAAAAATTATAATTAAGAGACTTAAGCCATCAAAAAATTTTGATAACTTAAATAATATAGGAAGGGGGTATAGATTTTATATATATATATATATATATATATATATATATATATATATATATATGTGAGTAGAGTAATAGATATATATATATATATATATATATATATATATATATATATGTTATTGTTATAAATATATATATTTATATATATATATATATATATATATATATATATATATATATATATATATATATATAGTATATAGTAATATAGTATATAGTTATATATATATATATATATATATATATATATATATATGTATATATATATATATATATATATATATATATATATAAACTACTACATTACTTCTAGTTACATGAACTTACATCTAATATCATCTACTCATTGAAGGATTAGTTCCTAAAAATAGAATAGCATCTGCCAGGTTCTCCTTCATTTTTCCTTTGGTCTGATTTTATAATACGAAGAGCAGAAAAAAGCCATTCAACGCGTTGGAGGTAGAGCAGTAACAGCAATTTCAGCTTCTTGTACAATGTCTTGATACTCTTCGAAGTTACATAAAATTTTTCAACTTCTTTCAGTGCAGCAAAGAAATTATTTAAAGTTATGGAATATTGTGTACAAGGATTAGGAAGGACCTTGACCTTTTCTTTGAACCAATCGACGCTTTCTACTAAGCTCTTCTCAATATCTAGAAGTTTTTCATACTAATCTTCTGAACTTTCTGAAGAATGACTGAGAAGGTAGTAACGGAGATAGTTGTAGCTTCACACCTACAATATGTTTAGATGTATCCTTTTCTTTTTGAACTTCCTGCAACCCTTTAATGCAAATGGAGTCATTGCAGCAGATTTAGCTTTTGTTGTTGTTCTTCAGTTAAGCTTACCCAGTAGATTGGATCAATATAAACAACAGCTAGTATAATATCATTGTCAATGAGAAATTTCTCTAACATGGAGTCTTTTATTCCTTCAGTATCTTAAATATATATGGTATAAGGTTGAAGGATTGAATTTATTAGAATATAAACCAAATTGAAACATAAGGTGTTGGTTAAAAATCTTCGGCTTCAAAATTGTATTTTTGTGATGTGGAAGTCGAAAGTCAATAAACTTGCATGAAGTGATTGAAGTCATTTTCACAGAGTCACAATTTATAACTTTGTCAGTTTAAAATTTTCCGACTCCACTATCTTGAAAGTTACCGACTCCGACTCCGACTCCGACCCGACCTCTTGAAAATTACCGACCCGACTCCGACTCCGACTCCCCCCTCTTCAAAATTACCGACCTGACCCGACTCCGACTCCACCCTAAAACTACTGACTCCCGACCTCCGACTTATCCGACTCCGTGCAACCCTGGTTACAGCCGTAATTATATTTATGTTTTTTTAATATTAAATGTTTTAAAATCGATATTTATTATTGAAAATTATCAATATCGCTATTTCAAACAAATCGGTTAATTTTTTTTTAAATAAACAACTTATTCCTCAAACGAATTAGTATTCTTTTTATTAATGGTCAGTGATGTCATAGATCAATAATTCGAGTATATAAACACTATGGCCATGTGTTTTATATACCAAAGTTGGTCGGAACCTCTTTCTAGGAACAGCAAACTGATTGGGTAGATGTATTGTACAGTCGGCTCTAAAGTAATTCATAAAAATTTCCTTATTAGGAATACTCACTTGTAATACTAGCCTTTGCTAACCTTCTTTATCAGTAATACTCACTTGTAACAACTAACCTTGTTAACTTGCTTTTTAACAGTACTATCACTTGCAACACTAACCTGATAACAGCTTTATCAGTAATACTCACTCTTTGTAGCACTTAACTCTGCTAATCTGCTTTATCAGTAATACTCACTTTAGCACTAACCTTTGCTAACCTGCTTTATTAGTAATATAACTTGTTACACCAGCCTTTGCTAATCTGCTTTATCAGTAATACTCACTTATATCATTAACCCTTGCTAACCTGCTTTATCAGTAATACTCACTTGTAACAACACTAACCTTTTCTAACCGGCTTTATCAGTAATACTGACCTAATACTAACCTCTAACTCAACTACGTTGCCAAATGTTTCTGATAAAAATTGAAAGAGAGGGTTTATCACAATTATCCTTAAATGTAACGTCACATCGAATGACTTTTCTGAGCCATAAGTTAAATCGATCCGCTCTTTCAGCAAATATAAAATCGAATGAAACTTTCGGAGGTATATCCACTCACCCTCTTAAGTTGCGTAATATGTTGATATTTACAAACCAATAAATATTTTCACCAATAACAGAGCACGCCCCATTTTCAACTTTTTCTTGTTCTGTGACTATAAAATGTACACCTTTTTTTGAGAGAGTAATACCCGAAATAAGGTTATTCCTTTTCAATGACCTTGCCAAACCCTAGGACGATAAAACTTTCTTTTTAGCTCTATTTTTATATATATATATATATATATATATATATATATGAGTAGCAGAGAAAGAGTAGCATATATATATATAGTATAGCAGCAGCAGTTATATAGTTAGTATATATAAGTTAGTATATATATATATATATAAGAGAGAGAGAGAGAAAGAGTTGTTATGAGCATATATATATATATATATATATATAGATATATAGTATATATATATATATATATATATATATATATATATATATATATATATATATATATATATATATATATATATATATATATATATATATATATATATATATATTGTCTTTTATTATTCTTGGACAAATAATATTCTCATACTCAAAAAATCTTAAACTCTTTGCATTCAACTTCCTAAATTTAAGTAATTTCTTTAGAGTCCTCGACTTTTTTTTCTTCTTTCCTCACAATCACTAAATTCTATTCTTAACTTCCTAAATTATCATACCAAACATTTCAATTTGTAAAAGAAACAATTTGTTACTTCTGAAGAGCTCCGATTTTCGACTTCATTTTCCATTCAAAAAAAAAAAAAAAAAAAAAAAAAACTCTTTTCATACCAGATACTTAATTGGTAGTTTAATTCGAAACTTATCGGAATATTAGTTTTTAAATTTCTATATAATAATACCTGTGTTCTTATTTCTAATAATTTTTAAATTAATTAAAAGGAATTGAAAAATGTGTTAAATAAGATTAACAGGAAAAAATACTTGAGTATTTTACGCAGAAATTCCGTAAACTAGCAACTTCGTTTTATGAAATATAATAAGAAAAGATTTTTTAAAATATTTGAATATTTATATTGCCTAAAATAAAATGAATTAAATTATAATTAAAATAAAAAAAAGCGCGACCAAAAGGTTTTATTTCACCTCAAATTTAAAAAGAAATTCCATTTTTTTTTATTTCTGATAATACAAACGAAAACGAACATAGTTATACATTAAAAGTAGTTATCTTACGAAGGGTCTTAAATATCCTCATCTGAAGGATCAATTTCACATTTAGCGAATCTGAATCAATCCAAATCAACAACAATCTGATTAACGAAAATTTGTAAAAGATTGTCCCGTAAACAATAGGGTAAAGGTTTCCAGTCATTTGAATCAACTCAATTCAATCAAGACATTTTATAGATAAGTAGAATTTGAATAAAATTATTCTAATCAAGACATTGTATTGAAAAGCAGAATTTGAATCAATCCAATTCAATCAAGACATTGTATAGATAAGTAGAATTGAATTGTTAATTTAATCAAGACATTGTATTGAAAAACAGAATTTGAATCAATCCAATTCAATCAAGATTGTATTGAAAAGTAGAATTTGAATCAATCCATTTCAATCAAGAAATTGTATAGAGAAGTAGAATTTGAATCAAAATAATTTAATCAAGCAATTGTATTGAAAAGCAGAATCTGAATCAATCCAATTCAACCAAGACATTGTATTGAAAAACATAATTTGAATCAACCCAAATCAATAAAGACATTGCATAGAAAAGGAGAATTTGAATCAATATACTTTAATCAAGACATTGTGTTGAAAAGCAGATTTTGAATCAACCCAATTCAATCAAGACATTGTTTTAAGCAGAATTTGAGTCAAACCAATTCAATCGAGATATTGTATAGATAAGTAGAATTTGAATAAAAATTTAATCAAGACATTGTATTGAAAAACAGAATCTGAATCAATCCAATTCAATCAAGACATTGCATAGGAAAATAGAATTTGAATCGGAGGAACTTAATCAAGACATTGTATTGAAAAGCAGAATCTGAATCAATCCAATTCAACAAAGACATTGTACTGAAAAACAGAATTTGAATCAACCCAAATCAATCAAGACATCGCATAGAAAAGGAGAATTTGAATCAATATACTTTAATCAAGACATTGTGTTGAAAAACAGATTTTGAATCAACCCAATTCAATCAAGACATTGTTTTAAGCAGAATTTGAGTCAAACCAATTCAATTGAAACATTGTATAGATAAGTAGAAGTTGAATAGATAAGTTGAATAAAAATAATTTAATCAAGACGTTGTATTCAAAACAGATATTGTATAGAATAGATCTATACTACTTTTGGAATAACTGGAATTGATTAGATCCGATTGGTGTTAAGAGGGGCTTATATGCCTCGATTCATACTATAAAAAAGTCACCTACTAAAAATAGGGCGCAGAAATGTTTTGTCTCATTCATTTCTCGCAAAAAGACATAACTCTTCAAACAGAGTCAAACGGGTAAAAAAGACCTGATATTTAAATTAAAAAAAAAAAGGAGAATAATTTAATTTTAATAAATTTTTTTAAAATAAATTTTAAAATAATTTTTAATTTAATAAATAATATATATATATATAATATATAGTAGCAGTATATATATATGTATATGCATATATATATATATATATATATATATATATAGTTATATATATATATATATATATATGTTATTATATATATATATATATATATATATATATATATATATATATATATATATATATATAGATTAAAGAGATATATATATATATATATATATATATATATAATATATATATATTTATTGCCTATATATATAGTATATATATATATATATATATATATATATATATATATATATATATATATATATATATATATATATATATATATATATATATATATATGGAGAGAGAAAGAGATGCGACAGGTTTACAAATGTTGTTTTTAAACGTTTTTATTTTGTTTTAGTTTTGTTTTTTTTTGCCAAACATCGCACCCCCTCTCCCAAAAAAAACATTTTCATTATTCTAA
>JABUQX010143752.1:0-12874 GCA_015478945.1 Trachelipus rathkii
CCAGTCATTCAGTTATGTTTTCTCTTTTACTATATTCAGCAGTTTCAGGTAATAGAAACAATAATTCACGCATCTAAGGTTTTTCCTGAAGAAAGGAGGTAGGGTAGCATAGAGAAAGCTACTAAAGAACTTAAAGCAGCTAATAGTCCGTAGGGGAGAAAATAGTTACAACAGTTGGAGTACTGTTATCTTTCATTTCAGATATGTTTTCTCTTTTACTATATTCAGCTTTCAGGTAATATAAACAATAATTCACGCATCTAAGGTTTTTTTTCCTGAAGAAGGAGGTAGGAAAAGCAAAGGAACCAAAGCATTGATGTCCGTAGGGAAATAGTTACAACAGTTGAGAAAGATTACTGTTAATCTTTCATTTCAGATATATGTTTTCTCTTTTTACTATATTCAGGTCCTCACTAGTTTCATGTAATAAAAACAATAATTCACGCATCTAAGGTTACTTTTCCTGAAGAAGGAGGTAGGTAGCACTAAACCGCAAAGGAACCAAAGCATTGATGTCCGAAGGGAAATAGTTACAACAGTTGAAAGATTACTGTTAATCTTTCATTTCAGTCTGTTTTCTCTTTTACCTCTATTCTGGTCCTCGCAGTTTTCAGGTAAGCCAAAAAGCAATAATTCACGCATCTAGGTTTTCCTGAAGGAGGTAGGTAGCACTAATCCACCAAAGGAACCAAAGCTGCATTGATGTCCGGCCAGGAAATGATTTTAACAGTTGAAGATTACACAGTATCTTTCATTTCAGGTCTGTTTTCTCTTTTTACTATTCAGGACCTCACTAGTTTCAGGTAATAAACAAAAATTCACGCATCTAAGGTTACTTTTTCTGAAGGAGGTAGGTAGCACTAAACTGCAAAGGAACCAAAGCATTGATGTCCGTAGGGAAATAGTTACAACAGTTAAAAGATTACTGTTAATCTTTCATTTCAGATGTTTTCTCTTTTACTATATTCAGCACCTCACTAGTTTCAGGTAATAAAAACATTCACGCATCTAGGGTACTTTCCTGAAGAAGGAGGGTATTAAGCACTAAACCGCAAAGAAACCAAAGCATTGATGTCCGTAGGAAATAGTTACATTGGGATTGAAGATTACTGTTAATCTTTCATTTCAGATATGTTTTCTCTTTTTACTATATTCAGGTCCTCACTAGTTTCAGGTAATAAAAACAATAATTCACGCATCTAAGGTTACTTTTCCTGAAGAAGGAGGTAGGTAGCACTAAACCGCAAAGGAACCAAAGCATTGATGTCCGTAGGGAAATAGTTACAACAGTTGAAAGATTACTGTTATTCTTTCATTTCAGTTGTTTTCTCTTTTTACTATATTCAGCACCTCACTAATTTCAGGTAATAAAAACAATAATTCATGCATCTAAAGTTACTTTTCCTGAAGAAGGAGGTATTTAGCAAAGGAACCAATGCATTGATGTCCGTAGGGAAATAGTTACAACAGTTGAAAGATTACTGTTAATCTTTCATTTCAGATATGTTTTCTCTTTTTACTATATTCAGCACCTCACTAGTTTCAGGTAATAAAAACAATAATTCACGCATCTAGGTTACTTTCCTGAAGAAGGAGGGTGAGGTAGCACTAAACCGCAAAGTATCAAGAGCATTTAATGAAATAGTTACAACAGTTGAGAAAGACTATCACTGTTAATCTTTCATTTCAGTTGTTTTCTCTTTTTACTATTCAGGACCTCACTTCAGTTTCGGGTAATAAAAACAATAATTCACATTAGTTTTCCTGAAGAAGGAGGTATTAAGCACTAAACCGCAAAGGAAACAAAGCATTGATGGTAAGGAAATAGTTACAACAGTTGAGAAAGATTACTGTTAATCTTTCATTTCAGGTATGTTTTCTCTTCTATATTCAGGACCTCACTAGTTTCAGGTAATAAAAACAATAATTCACGCATCTAAGGTTACTTTTTCTGAAGAAGGAGGTAGGTAGCACTAAACCGCAAAGGAACCAAAGCATTGATGTCCGTAGGGAAATAGTTACAACAGTTGAAAGATTACTGTTATTCTTTCATTTCAGTTATGTTTTCTCTTTTTACCATATTCAGGACCTCACTAGTTTCAGGTAATTATGCATCTAAGGTTATTTTCCTGAAGAAGAGGGTAGGTGGCACTAAACCACAAAGGAACCAAAGCATTGATGTTGTCCGAAGGGAAATAGTTACAACAGTTGAAAGATTACTGGTATAATCTTTCATTTCAGATGTTTTCTCTTTTTATATATTCAGGACATCACTAGTTTCAGGTAATAAAACAATAATTCACGCATCTAAGGTTACTTTTTCCTGAAGAATGAGGTTTTTAGCACTAAACCGCAAAGGAACCAAAGCATTGTTGTTGTCCGGCCAGAGGAGAAATAGTTACACAACAGTTGAAGATTACTGTTAATCTTTCATTTCAGATATATTTTTTCTTTTTACTATATTCAGGACCTCACTAGTTTAAGGTAATTAAACAATAATTCACGCATCTAAGGTTTTTTTTCCTGAAGAAGGAGGTATTAAGCACTAAACCGCAAAGGAACCAAGCATTGATGTCCGTGAGAATAGTTACAACAGTTGAAAGATTACTGTTAATCTTTCATTTCAGATATGTTTTCTCTTTTACTATATTCAGCACCTCACTAGTTTCAGGTAATAAAAACAATAATTCACGCATCTAAGGTTATGAAAGAAGAGGGTGGGTAGCACTAAGCCGCAAAGGAACCAAGCGTATTGATAGGGAAATAGTTACAACAGTTGAAAGATTACTGTTATTCTTTCATTTGTTGTTTTCTCTTTTTACTATATTCAACACCTCACTAGTTTCAGGTAATAAAAACAATAATTCACGCATCTAAGGTTACTTTTCTGAAGAAGGAGGTAGGTAGCACTAAATCGCAAAGGAATCAAAGCATTGATGTCCGTAGGGAAATAGTTACAACAGTTGAAAGATTACTGTTAATCTTTCATTTCAGATATGTTTTCTCTTTTTACTATATTCAGAACCTCACTAGTTTCAGGTAATAAAAACAATAATTCACGCATCTAAGGTTACTTTTCCTGAAGAAGGAGGTAGGTAGCACTAAACCGCAAAGGAACCAAAGCATTGATGTCCGTAGGGAAATAGTTACAACAGTTGAAAGATTACTGTTAATCTTTCATTTCAGATATGTTTTCTCTTTTTACTATATTCAGGTCCTCACTAGTTTCAGGTAATAAAAACAATAATTCACGCATCTAAGGTTACTTTTCCTGAAGAAGGAGGTAGGTAGCACTAAACCGCAAAGGAACCAAAGCATTGATATCCGTAAGGAAATAGTTACAACAGTTGAACAGTTATTCTTTCATTTCAGTTGTTTTCTCTTTTTACTATATTCAGCACCTCACTAGTTTCAGGTAATAAAAACAATAATTCACGCATCTAAGGTTACTTTTCCTGAAGAAGGAGGTAGGTAGCACTAAACCGCAAAGGAACCAAAGCATTGATGTCCGTAGGGAAATAGTTACAACAGTTGAAAGATTACTGTTAATCTTTCATTTCAGATATGTTTTCTCTTTTTACCATATTCAGGACCTCACTAGTTTCAGGTAATAAAAATTCACGCATCTACGCTTTTTTTTCCTGAAGAAGGAGGTATTAAGCACTAAACCGCAAAGGAACCAAAAGCATTATTGATGTCCGTGGGGAAATAGTTGGCACAGTTGAGAAGATTACGGTTAATCTTTTCATTTCCGAATATGTTTTTCTCTTTTACTATATTCAGGTCCTCATAGTTTCAGGTAATAAAAACAATAATTCACGCATCTAAGGTTACTTTTCCTGAAGAAGGAGGTAGGTAGCACTAAACAGCAAAGGAACCAAAGCATTGATGTCCGTAGGGAAATAGTTACAACAGTTGAAAGATTACTGTTAATCTTTCATTGTTATATGTTTTCTCTTTTACTATATTCAGAACCTCACAGTTTCGGGTAATAAAAACAATAATTCACGCATCTAAGGTTATTTTTCCTGAAGAAGGAGGTAGGTAGCACTAAACCGCAAAGGAACCAAAGCATTGATGTCAGTAGGGAAATAGTTACAACAGTTGAAAGATTACTGTTAATCTTTCATTTCAGATATGTTTTCTCTTTTTACTATATTCAGCACCTCACTAGTTTCAGGTAATAAAAACAATAATTCACGCATCTAAGGTTACATTAACCTGAAAAGGAACCAAAGCATTGATGTCCGTAGGGAAATAGTTACAACAGTTGAAAGATTACTGTTAATCTTTCATTTCAGATATGTTTTCTCTTTTTACTATATTCAGGACCTCACTAGTTTCAGGTAATAAAAAACAATAATTCACGCATCTAAAAAGATTTTTCTGAAGAAGGAGGTATTAACGCAAACCGCAAGGAAACAAAGCATTGATGATCCGTAGGAAATAGTTACAACACGTTGAAAGATTACCTGATCTTTCATTTCGAATATGTTTTCTCTTACTATATTCTGGTCCTCACTAGTTTCAGGTAATAAAAACAATAATTCACGCATCTAAAGGTTCCTGAAGAAGGAGGTAGGTAACACTATCCGCAAAGGAACCAAAGCATTGATGTCCGTAGGGAAATAATTACAACAGTTGAAAGATTACTGTTATTCTTTCATTTCAGCTGTTTTCTCTTTTTACTATATTCAGGACCTCACTAGTTTCAGGTAATAAAAACAATAATTCGCCTAAGGTTATTTTTCCTGAAGAAGGAGGTAGGTAGCACTTAACCGCAAAGGAACCAATTGATGTCCGTAAGGAAATAGTTACAACAGTTGAAAGATTACTGTTACTTTCATTTCAGATATGTTTTCTCTTTTTACTATATTCAGGACCTCACTAGTTTCATGTAATAAAAACAATAATTCACGCATCTAAGGGTACTTTTCCTGAAGAAGGAGGTATTAAGCACTAAACCGCAAAGAAAACAAAGCATTGATGTCCGTAGGGAAATAGTTACAACAGTTGAAAGATTACTGTTAATCTTTCATTTCAGATATGTTTTCTCTTTTTACTATATTCAGGACCTCACTAGTTTCAGGTAATAAAAACAATAATATCTAAGGTTACTTTTCCTGAAGGAGGAGGTAGGTAGCACTAAACCGCAAAGGAACCAAAGCATTGATGTCCGTAGGGAAATAGTTACAACAGTTGAAAGATTACTGTAAATCTTTAATTTCAGTTATGTTTTCTCTTTTTACCATATTCAGGACCTCCCTGATTTCAGGTAATAAAAACAATAATTCATGCATCTAAGGTTACTTTTCCTGAAGAAGGAGGTAGGTAGCACTAAACCACAAAGGACCAAAGCATTGATGTCCGTAGGGAAATAGTTACAACAGTTGAAAGATTACTGTTAATCTTTCATTTCAGATATGTTTTCTCTTTTTACTATATTAAACACCTCACTAGTTTCGAGGTAATAAAGCAATAATTCACGCATCTAAGGTTACTTTCCCTGAAGAAGGAGGAGCACTAAACCGCAAAGGAACAAAAGCATTGATGTCCGGCAGGGAAATAGTTACAACAGTTGAAGATTACACTGTTATCTTTTCATTCAGTATATGTTTTCTCTTTTTACTATATTCAGGACCTTACTAGTTTCAGGTAATAAAGAAAGAAAGTAATAATTCACGCAGCTAGGTTTTCCTGAAGAAGGAGGTAGGTAGCACTAAACCACAAAGGAACCAAAGCATTATTGATGTCCGTAGGAAGCAGATTACAACAGTTGAGAAAGGTACACTGTTAATCTTTCATTTTCAGATATGTTTTTCTCTTTTTACCCCATATTCGGGACCTACTAGTTTCAGTCAGCAAAAACAATAATTACACGTACAAAGGTTACTTTCCTGAAGAAGGAGGTATTAAGCACTAAACCGCAAAGGAACAAAGCATTGATGTCCGTAGGGAAATAGTTACAATAGTTGAAAGATTACTGTTAATCTTTCATTTCCGATTTTCCCTTTCACTATATTCGGGTCCTCACTAGTTTCCAGGTAGCCAAAAACAATAGTCACGCATCTAAGGATTGCACACCTGAAGGAGAAGGAGGTGGGTAGCACTAAACACCTCAAAGGAACCAAAGCATTGATGTCCGTAGGAAATAGTTACAACAGTTGAGAAAGATTACTCTTAATCTTTCATTTCAGATATGTTTTCTCTTTTTACCTATATTCAGGACCTCACTAGTTTCAGGTAATAAAAACAATAATTCACGCATCTAAGGTTTTTTTTCCTGAAGAAGGAGGTGGGTAGCACTAAACCGCAAAGGAACCAAAGCATTGATGTCCGTAGGGAAATAATTACAACAGTTAAAAGATTACTGTTATTCTTTCATTTCATTTGTTTTCTCTTTTTACTATATTCAGCACCTCACTAATTTCGGGTAATAAAAGCAATATTCACGCATCTAGATTTTCCTGAGAAGGAGGTAAGGTAACATAAACCGCAAGGAACAAAAGTGATGTCCGTAGGGTAGTTACAGCAGTTGAGAAGGTACTGTTGTCTTTCATTTCCGAATATGTTTTCTCTTTTACTATATTCAGGACCTCACTAGTTTCAGGTAATAAACATTCACGCATCTAAGGTTTTTTTTCCTGAAGAAGGAGGTATTAAGCACTAAACCGAGGTACGTAGTTACAACAGTTGAAAGATTACTGTTAATCTTTCATTTCAGACATGTTTTCTCTTTTTACTATATTCTGTGGTCATCACTAGTTTCAGCTGTAGTCACGCATCTAAGGTTACCTTTCCTGAAGAAGGGGGTAGGTAGCACTAAACCGCAAAGGAACCAAGCATTGATGATCCGTAGGGAAGTAGTTACAACCAGTTGAAGATTACTGGTATCTTTCATTTCGAATACTGTTTTCTCTTTTTTTTACTATATTCAGGACCTCACTAGTTTCAGGTAACAAAAACAATAATTCACGCATCTAAGGTTTCTGAAAAAGGAGGTATTAAGCACTAAACCGCAAAGGAACAAAAGCATTGATGTCCGTAGAGAAATAGTTACAACAGTTGAGAGAAGAATTACTGTTGTCTTTCATTTCAGGTACTCTCTTTTTATATTCCGAGGTTCCTCACCCCAGTTCCAGGTAATAAAAACAATAATTCACGCATCTAAGGTTACTTTTCACAGAGAAGAAGGTAGGTAGCACCCAAACCTGGAACCAAGCATTGATGTCCGTAGGAAATAGTTACAGCAGTTGAAAGATTTGTTAATCTTTCATTTCAGATGTTTTCTCTTTTATATTCGGGACCTCGCAGTTTCAGAGTGAAGAAAAAAACAATAATTCACGCATCTAAGGTTACTTTTCCTGAAGGAGGTATTAAGCACTAAACCGCAAAGGAACCAAAGCATTGATGTCCGTAGGGAAATAGTTACAACAGTTGAAAGATTACTGTTAATCTTTCATTTCAGTTATGTTTTCTCTTTTTACTATATTCAGGACCTCACTAGTTTCAAGTAATAAAAACAATAATTTACACATCTAAGGTTACTTTTCCTGAAGAAGGTGGTAGGTAGCACTAACCGCAAAGGAACCCAAGCATTGATGTCCGTAGGAAATAGTTACAACAGTTGAAAGATTACTGTTAATCTTTCATTTCAGATATGTTTTCTCTTTTTACTATATTCAGGTCCTCACTAGTTTCAGGTAATAAAAACAATAATTCACGCATCTAAGGTTACTTTTCCTGAAGAAGGATGTATTAAGCACTAAACCGCAAAGGAACTAAAGCATTGATGTCCGTAGGAAAATAGTTACAACAGTTGAAGATGCTGTGTCTTTCATTTCAGATATGTTTTCTCTTTTACACCATATTCAGGACCTCACTAGTTTCAGGTAATAAAGCAATAAATTCATTATCAGTTACTTTCAGAAGAAGGTACGTAGCACTAAACCGCAAAGACCCAAACATTGATGTCCATGAAATAATTGCAGTTGAAAATTACCATTAGTCTTTCATTTCAGTTATATTTCTCTTTTTACTATATTTAGGACCTCACACTAGTTTCAGGTAACAAAAACAATAATTCACGCATCTAAGGATTTACTTTTCCTGAAGAAGGAGAGGTATTAAGCACTAAACCGCAAAGGAACAAAAGCATTGTCCGTAGGGAAATATTTACAACAGTTGAAAGATTACACCATTGAAATCTTTGTTTCATTAAGTTTTCTGCTACTATATTCAGGACTCACTAGTTTCAATTAATAGTAATAATTCTAACTGAGTTACTTTTTCTGAAGGGTATTAACCGCTAAGCCATAAAGGAACAAAGCATTGATGTTTGGGAAATAGTTACAACAGTTGAAGATAACTGTTAATCTTTCATTTCAGTTATGTTTTTCTCTTTTTACTATATTCAGGGCCTCACTAGTAGATTCAGGTAATAAAAACAATAATTATCTAAGGTTGCTTTTCCTGAAGAAGGAGGTAGGCACTAAACCGCAAAGGAACCAAAGCATTGATGTCCGTAATGAAATAGAATTACAACAGTTGAAAGATTACCGTTAATCTTTCATTTCAGATATGTTTTCTCTTTTACTATATTCAGGTCCTCACTAGTTTCAGGTGATAAAAACGATAATTCACGCATCTAAGGTACGTTTCCTAGAAGGAGGTATTAAACTAAACCGCCGAGAACTAAAAGCATTGATGTCCAAGCCAGGAAATAATTTACAACAGTTGAAAAATTACTTATTCTTTCATTTCAGTTATGTTTTCTCTTTTACTATATTCAGCACCTCACTATCGTTTCAGGTAATAAACATGTTCATCTAAGGATACATTTCAAGAAAGGAGGTAGGTACAGCACTAGCGCCATAAAAGGAACCGAAAGCATTGATGTCGTAGGAAATAGTACCTGTAGCAGTTGAAAGATTGCTGTTAATCTTTCATTTCAGATGTTTTCTCTTTTACTATATTCAGGGCCTCTAGTTTCAGGTAATAAAAACAATAATTCACACATCTTACTTTTCCTGAAGGAGGTAGGTAGCACTAAGCCACAAAAACAAAGCATTGATGTCCGTAGGAAATAGTTACAACAGGTGAAAGACTGCTGTTAATCTTTCATTTCAGTTATATTTTCTCTTTTTACTATATTCAGGACCTCACTATTTTCAGGTAATAAAAACAATTATTCACGCATACTAGGATTACTTTTCTGAAGAAGGAGGCATCAAGCACTAAACCGCAAAAGAAACAAAGCATTGATGTCCGTAGGAAATAGTTTGCAACAGTTGAAAGGTGTATTTATAATCTTTCATTTCAGATATGTTTTTTCTTTTTACTATATTCAGGATCTCACTAGTTTCAGGTAATAAAAACAATAATTCACGCATCTAAGGTTTTTTTTCCTGAAGAAGGAAGGAGGTAGGTAGCCCTAAACCGCAAAGGAACCAAAGCATTGATGTCCGGTAGGGAAATAGTTACAACAGTTGAAGATTACTGTTATTTTTTCATTTCAGTTATGTTTTCTCTTTTTACTATATTCAAGGACCTCACTGTTTCTAGAAGTAATAAAGCTCAAATAATTCACATCTAAGGTTTTCCTGAAGAAATGAGTAACACTAAACCGCAAAGGAACTTAAAGCATTGATGTCCGTAGGGAAATAGTTACAACAGTTGAAGAAAAATTACATTGATAACTGTTTAGTTATGTTTCTCTTTTGCCTCTTGGGACCTCACTGGATTTCAGGTAATAAAGCAATAATTCACGCATCTAAGATTACTTTTCCTGAAGAGGAGTGAACTAGCACTAAACCAAAGGAACCAAAGCATTGTTGTCCGCCGTAGGGAAATGGTTACAACAGTTGAAATATTACTGTTAATCTTTCATTTAAGATATGTTTTCTCTTTTTACTATATTAATTACTAGTTTCAGGTAATAAAAACAAAAATTCACGCATCTAAGGTTACTTTTCCTGAAGAAGGAGTGGTAGCACTTAACCGCAAAGGAACCAAAGCATTGATGTCCGTCGGAAATAGTTACGAACAGTTGAAAGATTGGTTATTCTTTCATTTTTCAGTTATGTTTTCTCTTTTTTACTATATTCAGGGCCTCACTAGTTTTAGGTAATAAACAACAATTCACGCATCTAAAGTTTACTTTCCTGAAGAAGGTGTTAAGTAGCACTAAACCACATAAAGGAACCAACAAACGAAACGATGTCCGTAGGAAATAGTTACAACAGTTGAAAGTTGCTGTTAATCTTTCATTTCAGTTATGTTTTTCTCTTTTTACTATATTTATCAGGACCTCACTAGTTTCAGGTAATAAAAACAATAATTCACGCATCTAAGGTTTTTTTCCTGAAGAAGAAGGTATTTAGCACTAAACCGCAAAGGAACCAAAGCATTGATGTCCGTAGGGAAATAGTTACAACAGTTGAAAGATTACTGTTATTCTTTCATCTCAGTTGTTTTCTCTTTTTACTATATTCGGGATTTCAGGTAATAAAAACAATAATTCACGCAACTAAGGTTACTTTTCAAAGAAGGAGGTAGGTAGCACTATATGCCGCAAAGGAACCAAGCATTGATGTCCGTAGGGAAATAGTTACAACGGTTGAAGATTACTGTTAATCTTACATTTCAGTTATGTTTCTTTTACTTATTTATATTCAGGACCTCACTAGTTTCAGGTAATAAAAACAATAATTCACGCATCTAAGGTTACTTTTCCTGAAGAAGGAGGTAGGTAGCACTTAACCGCAAAGGAACCAAAGCATTGATGTCCGTAGGGAAATAGTTACAACAGTTAGAAAGATAACTGTTAATCTTTCATTTCAGTTATGTTTTCTCTTTTTTCATTTATATTCAGGACCTCACTAGTTTCAGGTAATAAAAACAATAACTCACGCATCTAAGGTTACTTTTTCCTGAAGAAGGATGTATTAGGCACTAAACCGCAAAGGAACCAAAACATTGATGTTAGGGAAATAGTTTTAACAGTTGAAAGATTACTGTTAATCTTTCATTTTAGATATTTCTCTTTTTACTATATTCAGGTCCTCACTAGTTTCAAATTAGCAAAAACAATTCCACGCATCCAGGTACGTTTCTGAAGAAGAAGTATGCGCACTAAATGCAAAAGAAACCAAAAATCATTATTGATGTCCGTAGGGAAATAGTTACAACGGTTGAAAGATTACTGTTAATCTTTCTCTTTCAGTTATGTTTTCTCTTTTGCTATATTCAAAAAAGTAATTATTATTAAAATTAATAAAAACAATAATTCACTCATCTAAGGTTACTTTTCCTGAAGAAGGAGGTAGTAAGCACTAAACGCAAAGAAACCCAAAGTTTGATGTCCGTAGGAAATAGTTACAACAGAGTTGAAAGATTATTGTTAATCTTTCATTTCAGATATGTTTTTTCTCTTTTTACTATATTCAGGTCCTCACTAGTTTCAGGTAAAAAAACAATAATTTACGCATCTAAGGTTTTCCTGAAAAAGGAGGGTAGGTAGCACTAAACACCGGAACCAAGCAGCATTGATGTCATGGAAATAGACAACAGGTGAAAAGAATTACATTATTCTTTGCATTTCAGTTATGTTTTCTCTTTTTATATTATTCAGGACCTCATTTCAGGTAATAAAAACAATAATTCATGCATCTAAGGTTACTTTTCCTGAAGAAAGAAGTAGGTAGCACTAAACCGCAAAAGAACCAAAGCATTGATGTCCGTAGAGAGGATATAGTTACAACAGTTGAAAGATTACTGTTAAGTAATCTTTCATTTCAGATATGTTTTCTCTTTTTTTACTTTATTCAGCACCTCACTAGTTTTAGGTAATAAAAACAACAATTCACACCTCTAAGGTTACTCTGAAGAAGGTGGTAGTAGCACTAAAGCCGCAAAGGAGACAAAAGCATTGTTGATGTCGTAGGGGAAATAGTTTGCTCAGTTGTGAAAGATACCTGTTAATCTTTCATTTCAGATATGTTTTCTTTTTTTACTATATTCAGGACCTCGCTAGTTTAATTAATAAAGCAATAATTCCACGCATCTAAGGTTACTTTCCCTGAAGAAGGAGGTATAAGCACTAAACCGCAAAGGAATTAAAGCATTGATGTCCGTAGGAAATAGTTACAACAGTTGAAGATTATGTTAATCTTTCATTTCAGATATCTTTTCTCTTTTTCAGTTATCAGGACCTCACTAGTTTCAGAGTAATAAAAACAACTAATTCATGCATCTAGGTTACTTTTCTGAAGAAAAGGTACGTAGCACTAACACAAGGAACCATAACATTGATGATAAACAGGAAATAGTTACAACAGTTCGAAAGAATTACTGTTAATCTTTCATTTCAGTTATGTTTTCTCTTTTATATTCAGGACCTCACTAGTTTCAATAATTCACGCATCTAAGGTTACTTTTCCTGAAGAAGGAGGTATTAAGCACTAAACCGCAAAGGAACCAAAGCATTGATGTCCGTAGGGAAATAGTTACAACAGTTGAAAGATTACTGTTATTCTTTCATTTCAGTTATGTTTTCTCTTTTTACTATATTCAGGACCTCACTAGTTTCAGGTAATAAAAACAATAATTCACGCATCTAAGGTTACTTTTCCTGAAGAAAGAGGTAGGTAGCACTAAACCGCAAAGGAACCAAAGCATTAATGTCTGTAGGGAAATAGTTACAACAGTTGAAAGATAACTGTTAATCTTTCATTTCAGTTATGTTTTCTCTTTTTACTATATTCAGGACCTCACTAGTTTCAGGTAATAAAAACAATAATTCACGCATCTAAGGTTACTTTTCCTGAAGAAGGAGGTAGGTAGCACTAAACCGCAAAGGAACCAAAATATAAAT
>JABUQX010143753.1:0-5000 GCA_015478945.1 Trachelipus rathkii
CAGACACTTGTTCAGTTGCTCACCATCTAGCATAACTTCACACCGAGGACTGTCTCCTCACTCACAACCATAACCTTACTCTTATCTACGTTTACTTTCAAACCCCTCCTTTTACACACCTGCCAAATCTCTCTACCAATCCTCTCAAACTCTCTTCAGATTCGCCACACAAAACCAAATCATCCGCATATAATAGGTAGGGCACCCTCCACTCATCTCCATTCTCCATCATTCCAACACCATTTCCTGCCATCCCCACCTCGAATTCTTTCATAACCCCATCCATATACAAATTGAATAACCAAGGAGACATAACACAACCCTGTCTCACTTCGCTATTAATCCTAAACCAATCACCATTGACACCATTTATTCTTACACACGCTTCACTATCGTCATACATACTTTTGATTCCATTCAGAAGCCTACCACCAACACTATACCTATATCACTAACACCTGCCATAAAGCTTCCCTATTAATCCTATCATACGCCTGTTGCAAATCCATAAAACCTAAATACAATTTATTCTTCTTCTCCCTCATTTTCTCAATCATTTGTTTCAATGTAAAGATTTGATCAACACATCCTCTACCACTCCTAAATGCACCTTGTTCTTTACCAATCAGTCCTTCATTCACTCGACGTACTCTTTCGACCAAAATACCAGCATATACCTTCCCTACAACACTCAATAAACTTATTCCCCTATAATTTCTACAGTTCCCCTTTCTCCCTTACCCTTATATAAGGTACTATTACTGCTCTCCTCCAATCCCTTGGAACTATACCCTCCATAAACGCTTTATTACACAACTTCCAAATCCAATCAATCACCATCTCGCCTCCGTTCTTGATCATTTCACCAGTAATTTCATCTATACCTGCAGATTTACCATTCTTCAACTTTCTCACTCTACCCATTACCTCCTCCTTACTAATAATCTCATCCCCAAAATACCTATTCCTTCTTGCACCATCAAACCCACACACATTCACTATCACCTCTTCATTACTGTTAATATTGTGCAGATTTTCGAAGTGTTCTTTCCACACTCCCTCACATCCATTTCATCAGTTACAAAAGCACCATCCCTATTCATTATTCTAAGCAGATTCCCCTTATTCTCATTCTTAACCTTTCCCGCTTCCTTCCAGAAGAGCTTCCTATTCCCTTGTAAGTCCCCATTCATCCTCCTTCCAAACTGTTCATTTACCTCTTGTTTTTTCCTACGTATACACCTTTTAGTATTTCTTTTTTCCTCCTTATATAATTCCAAGCATCTTTCTTTTGAGACTTTATCATTTGCTTTTAGTACATTCAACCACGCTTCTTTTTTACCTTTAACCGCTTTCATCACCTCTTCATTCCACCATTCGCTGTTAACATTCTTACTTCTTACTTTAGCACATCCACACACTTCCTTTGCACTACTAACAATTGCTTCCTTCATTTTCCCCCAGATTTGTTCAGTATCAACTTGTTCACATTCAACCGATTTACTAGCGAGCTCTCTTACATACTTATCCTTATTGTCTTGTTCACTTAACTTCTCACTCTTAATTTTACCTACTTCCTTTCGTATCACCTTCCTCTCCATTTTACATAGAACAACATAATGATCCGATAATCCCATTCCTAAACCCCTCACTGATTTAACATCCAACACATACTTCAACATCTCCTTCTTCACCAACACAAAAATCAATCATACTTTTCACTTCGATACCATCTCTACCTACACCAACTCTAGTATACTTATGGATACTCTTGTGTTTAAAGAAAGTATTACTCACACACATACCTCTCTCCTATATAATCAATCACCCCTTACTACATTCTCACATTTTCTCCCGCCACCCCCAAAACCACCTGTCCTTTTCATCCCTTTTTTTGATCACCCTATCAACCATTCAGGTCCCCCACCCCTTTCAATCTTGAAGCTCCTACTCACCCCATCCACATTCAGATTATCCCAAAAAAAATCGTACTCTCTTCAACGTTTCCCTCAGATGGACCATACGTCACAACCACACATACCTTGACCTTTCAAACTTAAATTTAACCATTAGAATTCTAGGACTCACACACACAAAGTCTACCATAGCTTTGTACCACAGGTCACTCATCAAAATTGCAACTCCTTCTCTCCCTCTCTCATTCCTTTCCACACCAGCACACACACATTTCACACCACACCACTCATTTTCACCGTTTCCTTTCATCTTTGTTTCAGTCACAGCGAGCAAATCAAATTTGCCCTTTCTAAATACATCCATCACCTCTCTCCTCTTCTCCTCAACATTTATTCATACGATTCATACAATTTCGCCGAAAGATAGAAGGCCGTTTACGGCGATCACGACCTTCTCCGAGGCCTGCATTAGCATTCCTGGCAAGAAATAGATGGTAGTAGGCAGCCAACCCAACTACCACCGTCCCTTAGTCGCCTTCTACGACACGCAGGACATACGATGTGGGCAATTCTTTCTCCCCCACACACAGGGATATGAGTAGTAGGGATGTCTGTAAGGTGTTATCTAGAAGAGGGGTGTGTACTTTAATCATGTGTATATGCTATGTAGATAAATGGTGGTTAGTAATATGTTGCCTGGAGGATGAGTGTGTAAAGAATATGAACGCAAAAGAGAAAAGTGCACCATTAAAAAATGGGAGGTAATTTCATATATATATATATATATATATATATATATATATAATTTATAATAAAATATATATATATATATATATATATATATATATATATATATATATATATATATATATTTATATATATATATATATATATATATATATATATATATATATATATATATATATATATATATATATATATATATATATATATATATATATATATATATGCAACATTAAAATTTTTTTATCTATATATGTATATATATATGTAATAAGAATAATATATAATAATAATATAATATATATATATAAAATTAATTATATAAAAAATATATATATATATATATATATATATATATATATATATATATATATATATATATATATATATATATATATATATATATATATATATATATATATATATATATATATATATATATATAATAGATATATATAGAAATATATATTAGATATAGATATATATATATATATAAACATGTATAAAAATAACCGCAATTAATAAGTTTGTAAACAAAGAACAATAATGGGAAGATAAAGAAAACATGCCTTATCTGGGATCGAACCACCGCATGTTGCGACTGAGAACGATATACTCGATGCTCTACCACTGAGCCATCCTCTAACTTGGTCAGGATGGCTCAGTGTGAAACATCGGTATCGCTCTCAGTCTCTGTTAATTTGATATCTCCGAAAAAACATATTTCTTTTTCTTCATTATTTTTTGTTTTTTATATATATATATATATATATATATATATATATATATATATATATATATATATATATAGCTATATATATATATATATATATATATATATATATATATATATATATATATATATATATATATATATATATATATATATATATATATATATATATATATATAATATATATATATATATATATATATATATATATATATATATTTATATATATATATTATAGCAGTTATTTAATGGGTGAAGGGTGCAACAGAACAGCCTCCATCAAACAACCGAACATTTGTTCTAACCACACATGTCCCTAAAAAGTATACAACCTGATACTCGGCAATAGATGTGGCTAGCCAAATAAAAAATAAAGAGTCGTTAATATATATTGCAACGTATTGGTAAAGCCACGCTCACCTACTTAATAGGATTGTAATAAAATAAAATGAATAAAAATATTGTAAACTTGGTTTGTACATTATAAAAAAAATGAATGAACAATTGTTAGCTCTCTCTAATTAGTAGAAGTCAAAATAAATAAATAAGTAAAATAAATAAATAAATAAATAAATAAATAAATAAATAAATATGATTCCTGTTATAGAACTCCAAAAAGAAAAGGTTTTTACATTGGTGAAAGTTATAAAACAATCACAAATGTGTTGTTTTTATGTTACCTCACAATTATTGAATGATGAAATCAAACAAATTTGATTGTACCAACCTTTTTGATGTAAGCTTGACCAGATAGCTACAATGATAATTATAGAATATGTGGTCAAACGCCAATGTTAAAGAAATATTCATAATATATTCAGTTATGTGAACAACATATATCTGGTTTATATTGTTTTCACATGATAATAACCAATATGACATAAAGAACTGAAGTATTCACTCCTTCATTATGAACTACATTGCACTCTTCATCATTATTGACAGCAACTGCTCTGAATTATATTGAAAATGTGATAATTTTTTGAAAGAATTTCGCGCCAAAATTGATGAAAAATTTTCAAGAATTTTAGAAGTTGTAACAGACCTTCTAGTTTCTGTCAATAAAGTATTGAGGATGCCCCATGTCAGAATCAATGTAACATGAAGAAGACATGAATCAAATTAGCAATCCCTTTTCTTGATAATTATAATATAAAAATAAGTTAGAGAGTAAGGACGTCAGTTATAGGTCCATATTTACCTATCTTAACAAGATCATTTATTTCATCGATATCTATTAAACATTTTACAAATTTTGTAGATAAATATGATCTACACAATCACATTTGGATTGTTAAAGATTTTAGAATCGATCTCATCCACAACGTACGCTCCTGAAAGACATTTTCAATACACTAAAAAGCCTTAAAACATGCTTTCTCAATTCTACAACAGACAGGAGAGACTAACAGAATTGGTTTCATTGAGTATTCATTATAGCTACACAATATAAATGGAGAAAGATGTCAATCATTTTGCTGTTAAGACAGCCTGAAGAATATTTTTTTATATATGTAAAATAATATCCTTTATTGTAGTTTTAAATTTCTATTAATGATAGAATATTTTATTCTTGCTCAAGCGAAAGGATATATATATATATATAT
>JABUQX010143757.1:0-12500 GCA_015478945.1 Trachelipus rathkii
CACTTTCAGTTAGTTGTGTGGATATGTGTAAACCATGACCTATTGGGAGGGGGGATAATGTTGTAGATGTCATTATAAGAATTTTGCTGGTGAGGAGGGTGAGGATTTTAGTCTGTGTCGGGAGGGTTGGAGGAATATTTGGTGGCATGGGTGGGTTGGATTATGGTTTTCTGGTAGAATTGAGTCCCCACCATCTCCAGGTGGGTGGAGATAGGAAGGATGTAAGTCTCGTCATGTAGATGTTGGATGGGGTGGTTTTAGTGCATCCAGTAGGCTTAATTCCTAAGACAGTATTTTGTGTGATTTGTAATTTTTTTGAGTTAGATTTTGACAGTGCGGGGAACCATGTGGGGGATGCATAGCTTATGTTTGTTCTAATTAGTTGTTTATAAGTGGTGGTAAGGGTGTGTTTCCTGTCACTAAAGTTGTGTTGGGAAGGGGTTCGGAGGGTGTTTAGTTTTCGTTGGGTTGATGAGGAGATTTGGTCGATGTGGGGGGAGAACGTCATGTATGTGTCATAGGTAAGATCTAATATTTTTGGGGTTTTGTTTAGGGGGAGGGGGTTGTTGTTTAGGAAAACTACTGGGTGGAGTGAAGATTGGTGGCGGTTAGTGGTCAGGAGGGTGATATAAGACTTGAGGGGGGAGGCGGACATTCTATTGGGGAGTAGCCAAGTTTCTAATTGTTGTAGGTATTCTTGGGTGTGATGAGTGGCTATATTTACGTCTGGATGTTGAGAAATGAGGCTGATATCATCTGCGTATGTGATAAGTTTGGTGGATTGGTGGATAGGGATGGGCAGGTCTGCTGTGAAAAGGTTGAAGAGGAAAGGAGAGAGAATGGCGCCCTGTGGGACGCCGTTTTGTTAATTTAATGGAGTGGGGGGATTGTTTTTGTGGAGAACCTTAGCATAGCGGTTAGTGAGAAAATTAGAAAGCCATTTTTTTCGTGATTTTTTAGGGGATTGAAGGATTTTTGAATAAGATTAAATGTGGGGACAGTGTCAAAGGCTTTGTTCGATTGCTGTGAGAATGGATCTATGGGATGGGGATTGGTTGAAGCCATTGATGATGTGTTGGGTGAGGGAGCTAAGGGCTGTGGCTGTGGAGTGGTTGCTTTTAAAGCCATGTTGGAAATCTGGGAAGGTGATGAGGGGGGAGATTTTTTTTAATATTAGTTTCTCCAGTAGTTTACTAATGGAGGAGAGGAGAGAAATTGGGCGGTAAGAGGAGGGGGAGTTGGGGTCTTTATTTGATTTTAGTTTTGGTAGTATGAATGCTTGTTTCCAGATTGAGGATATATAGTTAAGTTGCCAGGATTTGTTGAAAATTTCGGTGATAAGGAGAAGTGCATTTTCACCGAGGTGTTTTAGATGTACGTTAGAGATTGAGTCTGGTCCTGTGACTGGAGATTTTTTGAGGCTTTTGATGACTTCTGTTATCCTTTCAGTTGTAAAAGGGGTTGGGGGGTTGTGGTCTAAGGGGAGTTTTCTGAGTAGTTTTTTTATTTTCCTGTTATTGGAGTGGGTTGGTTTGCGCGAAATGTTAGCATAATGTTTTGCTAGTTGGTCTGATTGTTGTTTTGGAGAAGGGAGGGAGTTATCCGCTAAGGAGGTGGATTCGTGGGAGGGAAGGGGGGTTGTTTCGAGAGTTATTTAATTTTTTTGATGACTTGCCAGGTTTTCTTATTATTAATACGTGAGATGTTGGATTGTAAGTATTCGGAAAACTTATTGGTGGTGTTGGTGGTAATGAGGTTGGTGATTTGGGTATTGAAGTTTGTTATTTGGTTATTGATGAGTGGGGTATATGGTCTAAGTTTTCGAAGGGAGTTTCTTTGTTTAATGAGTTGGCAGATTTCAGGGGAGAGTTTGGGGTTATAGGATTTTCTGTGGCCTTTGGACATGGGTAAATTAGCAGATTTGATGATTAAGTTATTTAATTGAATAATGGATGTGTGTAGAGAAGTTGTGTCATGGATTGGTGAGGGGTCAGTGAATGCTGGCCAGTTGGCTTTTTTGTAGTTAATGTATGTAGTGATCTTTTTTGGGGGGTTTGATGGGAGGAGGTTAAAGAGATAAAAATGGGGATGTGGTCTGAGTGTAGGTCGGTAGTGGTGTCCCAGGTTAGTCGATGATGTAAGGAGGGTGAACAGAATGTAATGTCAGGGGAGGTGGGGGATTGGTTTGCTTGGAAGGGGATTAGGGTGGGAAGGTTTTTGGAATTGAGGATATTAAGGGATTCTAATTCGTTAAGGATATGGTTGCCACGAGGGTCACAGGGGTAGTCTTTATACCAGGCGGTGTGGTGAGCGTTAAAATTGCCTCCGAGAATAAGATTTGGGAATGTGGATAATATTGATAGGGGGGCGTGAGGTTGTTTGGGGGGGGGTGGGGGGTGGGGTTGGGGTGGTGGGGTAACGAATATAGAGATTGAAGATGTTATAAGTGGTCCTGTTCAAGAGGATGGAGCAGGATTGGGAATTTATTAGTGCGCCTGGTAATAAAGTGGAGGTGTCGGAAGTTGTGTTGTGGTAAGTAATGTTGTTATGGACCAGTGTTAAGAGGGAATGTTAGGGAGGTTGAGAAGGGGAGAAAATGGAGTCGTAGCCATAGAACGGGGGGAGAGGGGTGTTTTGGGAGAGGGAGGCTTCTTGTAGGATAGCTAAATGAATATTATGTTTTTTAAGGAAATGATTGAGTTCTATGGATTTATTAGTTAGACCGTTAATGTTAAATTGTAGTATGTTGAGTGATTGGGTATTAGTTTTGGGAGGGGATTTTGGATAGTAGAGGGGGGGTTACAGATTGTGCAGGTGTAGCCTGAGTTATTTCTGGGAAGGGTTAGAAATGGGGAGCAGGTCAAGTGTACCCATTTGTGGCATCTTATGCCTTTGATGCTATTCAATCCAACAGGTTGTTGGCAGATAGGACAATTATATCTAGGGAGCCCCGGATTTCTCTCGACATCTCCCGACCGAAGGAGGAGTAGTCGTCCTACTAAGGGAGAAGAGACAGACCGAAAAGATAGACTCGAAACATAGATGAATGAGCAAAGGGAAGGTAATGGTAAGTAAAACAAGAGAGAAGCCGACCTGTGGGCCCGGCATCTACCTAATCAACTCGGCAATGACCCTCCTGGTGGAGGGGGGGAAGTTGAAAGATCTTGTTGCCTTCCCCTCGGGGCAGAAGTTCCGTCTTCTTGGAGGGGTCCTACTCCGGGACGAGGCAATCGGTTTCGCCGCGTGAAGGCGTCACTCATCAGAAACTTATATATATATATATATATATATATATATATATATATATATATATATATATATATATATATATATGCTTTATAATAATATATATATATATATATATATATATATATGCTATATATATAATTGGGTTGTAACTACGAGGGGGGGGTTCATTATCTACTGAAGTAGGTTCTTGGTCATGGGGAATTAAATTATTATTAGTATTTTCTTCGGTTCAATGCATTTCGATATTCTAGCCACATTGGACGTGGTTTCGAGGCATCCATATATATATATATATATATATATATATACCATATATATACCACTATATATATATACGCACATTCTCAGAAATTTCTCTAGCAATGTATATGAAACATACTCATAACATAACATATATATATATATGCCTTAATAATAGTAATATATGTATATATATATATATATATATATGTAATATATGTATATAACTATATATGTATATATATATATATATAAATATATATATATATATATATAACTCTTTCTATATATATATATATGTAGCATATATATGGATAGATATATAAATGTCTATAACTCTTTATATATATATATATATATATGCTATATATATATGAAATATAATAACATATAATAATAATAACTATATATATATATATAATATATGTATGTAACCTCTATATATATATATATATATATATATATATATATATAATAATATATATATATACTCTATATACTCTCACTCTTATATATATATATATATACTATATCCCAGCATTTTTTTCAGAATTTTCATTTTATTTAAAATCGTCAAAACGCAACCGGGAAATATGGTTTACAATTAGAAATGAAATATATGATCAAACGAACGGTTAACTAGCCTTGCATTGGAAAAGTTTAATGATATTAGTAAAAAGAGATTAATATCTTTTAATATGTAAATTGTATAAATTCATATTTTCTTCAATAGCTCAAAAAATCAATTCTCTAAATTTGCAACGGAAAAGTTGTCTAAATTTCTTCCGAAGAAAGGGACTCATTTTTTTCTAAGTTGACTTCACTTTTTTTCTAATATCGTATTTTTCGCGTCGATTTTGCTTGAATTTTTAAAAATTTCACCTTATTATAACTTTGCTTCTATTTATTACAATTGCACGAGACCTGCACCAGATACTCGTCTCAACATCCTTTATATATATATATATATATATATATATATATATATATATATATATATATATATATATATATATATATATATACTATATATATCTCTCTTATTCTTACATAAAACTCTTTGCTATAACTTATATATATATATATATATATATATATATATACTCTTTCTCTATATACTCACCATCATAACCTCAAAATAACCCTGTTTTCATTCCTCTCAAATATCTCGTCCCATGCTACTATAAACCTTTGCAGAGCCTCCCTAGACTCCGAGATCAACGCCAGATCCTTCGCGTCTCCAAAGATCTCTCCACCCACCCTTTCCTATATCACCTTGTCACAATAGTCCATAAACGTTATGAACAAAATTGGGGAATGTACACTTCCCTGTTTTACATCTGTTGTTATTCCAAACCAGCTACTATCATCCATCGGTGCTTTCACCTTGCAACAGCTGTCCATATACGTGCTTTTTATTACTCTTATCAGTTTAGTTGGCATTCCATACTCCCTTTTCCCAAAGATCCTCCACAAGATCTCCCTCGGCACACTCTCGAACGCCTTTTCTAATTCGATAAAGGCCTAATATTCTTTCCGGTTAAGTTCATAAGTCTTTCCACATATCATCTTCAGTGCAAAAATCAAATCCATTGTTGATCTTCGCTGCTCTCAAAAATGGATCTTTACTCACTCATTTTGCGTGTATATATGTGGTATCAGGGCAATTCCTCTATAATTTTTACCCTCGGTTTTATCACCTTTCTTGTATATAGGACACAATACCGATTTATTCCAATCCTCCGGTGTTTTTCCTTCGTTCCAGCACTTATTCATTACTTGTGTCATCCACAAAACACCCACTTCACCAGCTCCTCTCAATATCTCCACAGGCAGCATATCCTCACCTGCTGCCTTGCCGTTTTTCATCTTTCTCATTACTTGTTCCACCTCCTCAGGTACAATCTGCCACTCACCCCGCTCTTCCAGAGCCACATGTCGATCTTCCCATTGGTCCTCTTCTTCTATTATGTTATTTGGGATATTCAACAGCTGTTCGAAATATTCCTTCCAGCTTCCGCTAATATCGGGTGGGCTTGTTAATAATATTCCATTTTCATTTTTTATTGCATAGGTTGGTGGGGCAGAGTCATTTCTATAGTGTTTTGCAATGATGTAGATTAGCTTTCTCGTTCCCTGAAGTTCTTCCTCCTTTTCTTCTCCAATCCTTTCCCATGTGCTCTCCTTTTCTCTTCTTTTTATCTGTTCAGCTTCTCTTCTAGCTTCCTCATATTCCTCTCTCTCCTCCACTCCTCTGGTCTTTATCCACCTTCTAAAACAATTCATTTTTTTCTTCACCGCCGTCTGAACTTGTTCAGTCCACCATGGCGTTTGTTTCTTTTTTCTTCCATGAATTGTCTTCACTTTCACAACATCCTCAGACACCTCCCACAGAGCGTCCCTCAATTCTTTCCAACTCTCGTCCACCTCCGCATCTATCACCACATTCCTCCTTTTATCCTCCATTTCCATCTTAAATTTTTCTCAACATTCCAGCTCTCGTAACTTTTCCACCATGAATATCTTCCTAATCTTGCATTTATATGGTTTAACACCATCTATTCTCATCTTTCCCACAACCAAACGGTGATCCGAGTCTCCCGAGACCGACGGTATACTTTTCACGTCTTTAAACAGTCTTTTGTTATTTATTAGCATTAAGTCAATCATTGATTTCTCCTCGTATCCTCTACCTTCTCCATTCCATCTGTACCACGTCCATTTGTGGCTATCTCTATCGTTGTAAAAAGTGATCATCACGCTCATATCATTCTGTATACAGAAATCTATAACCCCCTCCCCTGCAGGGTACCTTCTTCCAATACCAAAAGCTCTTATCACTCCCTCCACACCCTGTCGGCCTTGTCCAACATGTCTGTTTAAGTCACCCAATATTACGATGCTTTCTTGATGTGACTCTCTCTCCTTCACATTTTGCAGCTTTCGATAGAAACTCTCTCTTTCTTCCAAAGGTCTTCCTTGTTGAGAGGCATAAACCTGAATAAAACTTAGATCCATCTGATCTGTTTTGACCGAGAACGTCAGGATCCTTTCATTTACCTGCTCTATACTATTTACTCTTTGTGCTAATTCTGGTGTCAAAATCACCCGAACACAAAGTTTCATCTCTTGTCCTCCACTGTAGAGAAGCTGGTAATCACCATGCAGCACCTTCACCCCTGTACCCGACAGTCTAGTTTCACAAACTCCCAGAACATCAATCTTTCGGTCAATCATCAAAGCACCATCTCCTCCTCCTTTTCCCTGAGTGTCGCTACATTTAAATTAGCAACTCTCAGGTTTCTTTTAGTATTTCTAATTCCAAAATCGCGCAGTCTTTGATCGGAAGGTTCCAAAGGGTTCCAAGGCAAGACGAGTTTCTTGAGCAATTGATGACGGTTGGTGGCTTGCTAGTCCAATCCCAACCCATTTCATGGGAAGAGTAGAATGGCAAAAGAGGATTCCAAGCCTCGAGAGCCATGCGAAGATAATCTTCATATTGATAAACTGCGTCGGAGCCTTCACATCTAGGACAGAAATCACTTATAGCCGATTCTTTATTTTTAAATCCAAATTGTATTTCTATTCATTTGTCAAAAGGAACTGATTGAATGATTTTGTCACTTCACAACTAAATTAGATTGGATACTGCTTTATTTGTATATTTTAAACATAGTGAATTAATTCACTATGTGAACAGAACTGGATTAAAAATTTAATGGGCTACGATGCCACATTTCTCACAAATCCTCGCACTCCACATATGAGTTTTATTATAAACTTTTGAAATGTGGCTTAATGGGTAGAAAAGGAATTCCCAAGAGCTCGAAACAAGAATCATGTTTTAAACATGTTAAATTTACATATATATATATATATATATATATATATATATATATATATATATATATATATATAAATAATATATATATATGTATATAATAATATAATAATATATAACTAATATATATATATATAATATAATAATAATAATAATAATAATATATAATAATAATATTATAATATATATATATATAATAATATATATATGAAATAATAATATATAATTTATATATGTAATTTATAATATATATAATAATAATAATATGTATATATAACAACATGTATGTATGTAATAATAATAATAATATATAATATATATAATAATATATTATAATATAATATATATATATGGCAATAGCTATTCAATATGTAATAATAATAATAATAATAATATGTAATAATAATATATATATATATAACTCAATTATGATCGTTCTCCGCAATAATATAAAATCAGCTGAAAATTTTTTATTGCCTTTCCGTTAGTATTTATGCATGCTTTTTTATGGTTTAAAACCATTGGTTTATGTGGTTTAAACCAAATGGTTTAAAACAATATATATATATATATATATATATATATATATATATATATATATATATATAGCTATATATATATATATATATATATATATATATATATATATATATATATATATATATTATATATATAATTATATTATATACCATCTCCCAGTTTTTCGCCCTGCCAGTTGGACGAGCATCTTCTTACTTATCTCCCCGAAACTCTTGATCCTAGACCACTCTAAAAGACAATTTCTAGACACAATGTTTTCCGACGCCAGTCCTCTAGTTAGACATTTTCAGGTAGGGTTTTCCCCTTTTCAGTAGAACTAGCATCTTCTTCCATTAGGCCTCAAAACTCGTTCTCCCAGAACTTTCCAGAGTATCATGCTTCTAGGAGCATAAGATTCCAACGCTGGTCCAAGAGTATTACAAGCAAAAAGGAAAGGACCGGGTTGCTAGCCCTGTCGCCCTATAACCATGTGAAGAAAATCTTCATTTGTTCTGACCGCGACGAAACATCCAATCTTCTTTTGAGCAAGAAATCATTTATATATATATATATATATATATATATATATATATATATATATATATATATATATATATATAATAGTAATAATATTACCAATATTAATAGTATATATCTTATAATATATATATATAATAATAATATCAATAACAATAATAATATATTTATATATCTCTTCATAATAATAATAATGGATTAATGTTTAATAATATTTAATCTTTAGCAATAATATAAAATAATTTTAATAATAATACAATAACATACAAAAAAACATAAAAAAAATTATAATATTGTCAATAATAAGAGTAATGAAAATAATATATATATGTGAAAATAACATAATATAATATGTATATTTATAATATAATATATATAATAATAATAGTATGTAATATATTATGTAATAATAATAATAATAATAATAATAATAATAGATCTGCAATAATAATAATAATAATAATATAATAATAATAATATAATAATAATAATAATATGTTTATGTATATTATAACATATATATGTATATATATGTTATATATATATGATATACTGCTATATTACTTACGTCTTGTCTTCCCTCAGGAAGGCCTACGGCCTGTCAGCGGAGGCAACATCGTTTCTACTCATTCCTTTCCAGAAGTACATCATCCTCCATCAGCTGGTGCATCGCGGACAGTCCATGTCTTCTCAGGACTCTCTCCACGCAATCTTTCCATCTTCCCCTCGGTCTTCCTCTCGGCCTTTACTCCTTTCACTCTCCACCACCGCCTTCTACTCGCGACCCGTTCTCCCGGCATTCTTACTATATGCCTCCACCATCTCAGTCTCTCCGAATCTCTCCTGTTCAACACAGGCACAACACCAACTCTCTCCCTAACCTATTCGTTTCTTATTCAATCTCTCCTCTTCTTTCCCACTATCGTCCTCAACACCTTCATTTCAGCAGCTTCGATCCTTTTTTCCTCTCTTGTTGTAATGCTCCATGTTTCCGCTCCATATGTCAATGTGGGTACCAGTATACTATCAAATATTATCTTTTTCACTTTTATATCCATCTCCCGATCTTTCATAATTGGATATAACGCTCTCATTGTTCTTCCGTACTTTTCCATTCTTGCCTCCATTTCCCGTACACATCCTCCCTTGCTTGTAAATACGCCATCCAGGTTCACAAACTGATCCACATTTCTCAATCTTTCATCATCAGTAATGATCTCCACTTCTCCTTCATCCTCTCTACCCACTCTCACTATCACTGTTTTTTTCCTGTATTCATCTCTAAACCAATCTCCTTCAAATTTCTGTCAAAACTTTCCATAAGTCCTCTCAATGCTTCCTCCTCCCAACTCCAACATGCCAAATCGTCCGCGTACACCATTATATCACCATCCAGATTTGTAAATTCCTCTTTAACCTTTCTGATTACTACATCTAAGTAAACTATAAAGAGTAAGGGAGACAGGACACTGCTCTGTCTCACTCCCGTCCCCACCTCAAACCATTTTTCATTTTTACATCCAGTTCTCACTTTACACTCACAAACACTATACAAGCTTTTTATTGCTCTCATCAGTCTTTCCTCTACTCCGTACACCTCCCCCAACATCCTCCAAAGTCTGGCTCTGGGTAACGAGTCAAATGCCTTTCTTAAGTTCAAGAAGGCTATATATGCTATTTTATTAAATTCCCAACTCTTCTCCAACACTATTCTTAAAACAAACAACAGATCCGAAGTACTTCTGCCCTTCCTGTACCCATATTGTTCCTCTCCCAACTGTATCTCTATCACTCCTCTTAATCTTCTTTCTAAAATCCTTTCGTACACTTTTGCTATATGATCCAATAAAGCTATTCCTCTATAGTTACCACAAGCTCCATTGTCATCTTTTCCCTTTTAAATGGGTGAAACAACTATTCTCCCCCATCTACCGGGAACTACTCCCTCCATCCAACATTTATTAAAAAGTTCCCCTATTTTCTTTTTCAATTCATCTCCTCCTTCCCTTATCAACTCTATCGCAATTCCATCTTCTCCTGGCGCTTTTTCTTTCTTCATCTTTGACATAGCATCCTCATATTCTCCTATTGTTATCGGATTCACTCCCTCCATATTCTCTCCTACCTCTCCCACATATTGCTTCTCTTCCACATTCATCCCTTATTCTACATTTAGGATTTCTCCAAAATATTAGGTCCACCTCTTATTTACCTTTTCCTGTGCTGTAAGTACCTCCCCTTTATTTTTCATACTATAAAGCTTCTTCTTTGATTTTTCATGTTTTTGCCAGCTTGAATATCTTCTTCTTTCCTCCCTCTACATCCTCTCCCAATTCATCTGTCATCTTTCCGCCACCATTCTTTTTGCCTCCCTCTTCCCTATCTCTGCTCTGTTTCTTGCTATTACATATTCAGCTCTTCTCTGTTCTGTTCTTTCCCTATACCACCTTCTTATTTTCTTGTTCTTTTCACCCACTGCTTTCTTCACATCTTCATTCCACCACATAGTGTGTTTCTTCCTCGTTCTCCCATACCACCTCACTCCCAGCGTTTCTTCCGCGGTTTCACTAATAATTTCCTGCAAATTCATGTTTGTATCCTCTACATTTGCCAACATTTTCTTTCTTTTCTCCACATATTCATCTCTCTTCCTTTCCTCTTTCAGGGCTTCAACTTTAATCACTCTCTTATTTTCTCCAACCTGCCATTTTGTTTCCTGTACTCTCAGTCTGACAACCACCACCTATGATCTGAGTCAAAACTGACTCCAGGAAGCACTTTAACCTCCTCCACTGTCCTGTAATCGGACACTATGAAATAATCTATAATGGATTTTTTGGTCAAAACGTTCGGTGTTTTGGTTCCATCTATATCTCGTGATCTTATGAGATTCCCTGTGTTTGAAAAATCCATTCATAATTTTTAAATTCCTTCTCATACATATGTCTATGAGCCTCTCTCCCTCTGGGTTTCTCTCGTTTTCTCCATGTGGACCCAATATCCTCTCCACCTCATATCTTCTCCTTCCCACTCTGGCATTAAAATCACCCATAAGTAGGTGAAACATGTTGTCTTCGCCTCCACCTTCCACACACTCCTCTATCAAATCCAAATCCATGAACCTCTCCTTCTCCTCCTCTGGATGGCCCTGTTGTGGAGCATATACCTGATATAACCGGTATTTTTTTCTCTTGATTTTAAAGGTGCTTAGAATCAATCTCTCGTTTACCCCTCTCACTTCCTGTATGAAAGGTGTAATCTTTGGTCCGAAAATAAACCTACACCATGTTTCTTTATTCCCAAGTCGACTTCTCTGTAAGCTAACACATATTCCCGCCCAAATCTCTGCCACTTTCTTCACCCTCCACTCTCATCTCCGACATCCCCACCACATCTATCAGCCTGGCCTTCATCCTCTCCACGATCTCCTCCTACTTTCCTCTATACGTACCCATATTTATTGTGGCCATTTTAATCATTTTTAAAGTGCTATATATATTTATATATATATATATATATATATATATATATATATATATATATATATATATATATATATATATATATATATATATATATATATATATATATATATATATATATATATATATATATTTTATTAAAAAGTTCACAACTCACGGGCATAGCCCCATTCAAGGAGGGGAACTTTCTAGGTAATTTCTACCTAGGATCCGAACTAGGATTCGAACCCACGACATTGCCATGCGACTCCGTCGCTCTACCGTATATTATTCGAAAGCGTAAATTGTCAAAACACTCTGACTTCGATAAAGTATTCCCTATTGTTCTTTTTATTTTTAATCGCCCTCATTTTAAACAAACAAATGACATAATTATATGAAAAGATGTCAAATTTGCTAGACAATCCTGCGAAACGTCAACAATATTTTTCCATAGTCTGTCTTATTGGCATCTTCATACGATTTTGTAATTTGCTTGTTTACAATTAGGGCGGTTGAAAATAAAAGGAACAAGAGGGAATACTTGATGTAGATTTTTTTTTCTGCATGTCTTTGGAGACTCGCCGTTCGGATTCATGAAAGATTTTGCCCATCTCTAAATTTTAAATAATGCTTAATTTTTTAAGGGAAGA
>JABUQX010143758.1:0-15000 GCA_015478945.1 Trachelipus rathkii
ATATATATATATATATAGATTGAAGAAAATGAGGAGAAAGAAAGAAATAAATTGTATTTAGGTTTTATGGATTTGCAACAGGCGTATGATAGAGTTAATAGGGAAGCGTTATGGCAGGTGTTAGTGATATATGGTGTTGGTGATATATATATATATATATATATATATATATATATATATATATATATATATATATATATATATATATATATATATATATATATATATGAAAGATTGAGAAAATGAGGGAGAAGAAGAATAAATTGTATTTAGGTTTTATGGATTTGCAACAGGCGTATGATAGAGTTAATAGGGAAGCGTTATGGCAGAAGTGTTAGTGATATGGTGTTGGTGGTAGAAGCTTCTGAATGGAATCAAAGTATGTATGACGATAGTGAAGCGTGTGCAAGAATAAATGGTGTCAAATGGTGATTGGTTTAGGATTAATAGCGGAGTAAGACAGGGTTTGTGTTATGTCTCCTTGGTTATTCAATTTGTATATGGATGGAGTTATGAAAGAATTCGAGAGGTGAGGATGGCAGGAAATGGTGTTAGAATGATGGAGAATGGAGATGAGCGGAGGGTGCCCTACCTATTATATGCGGATGATTTGGTTCTGTGTGGCGAATCTGAAGAGAGTTTGAGAGGATTGGTAGAGAGATTTGGCAGGGTGTGTAAAAGGAGGGGCTTGAAAGTAAACGTGGATAAGAGTAAGGTTATGGTTGTGAGTGAGGACACTCCTCAGTGTGAAGTTATGTTAGATGGTGAGCAGCTAGAACAAGTGTCTGAGTTTAAATATTTAGGCTATATGTTGGATGAGAAGGGAACGGACGATGCAGAGTGTAGTAGGAAAGTTGTGAATGGCAGGAAGGTGGCTGGTGCAATTAAATCGTTGGTGAATGCAAAGGGACTAAGTCTTGAGTGTGCTAGGGTCTTACATGAGGGTATGTTGTTACCTGTGTTATTGTATGGTAGTGAGACTATGGTCTGGAATAAGAAGTATAGATCTAAAGTTCAATGTGTTCAGATGGACAATCTTAGGGGTGTGCTAGGTGTGAGAAGAATTGATAAAGAGAGGAATGAACGTATTAGAGAGTGGTGTGGTGTGAAGAAAGGGGTAAATGAGAGAATAAATGAAAGTATGTTGAGATGGTTTGGTCATGTGGAAAGGATGAATGATAGTCGGTTGGTTAAGCGGATGTATAGTGGTGAGTGTGTTGGGTACCGACCGGCTGGGAGACCGAAGAGAAAGTGGATCGAGTCGGTGAACGAATGTCTGAAGGAGAGAAATGTGAGTTTGGCAGAGGCGAGAATAAAGGTGCATGATAGGAGAGAATGGCGGGGTTTTGTATGGGGGCATGGTTGTGGCCCACCTGGGCCAGGGGATGAACCCTTACATTGACGATTTACCATAGTGAGGGCCCGTCGCGGTCCCATGATGCTCTAGGGTGGATTTTCTGTCTGTGACGAGCTCTCACTAATTAATGGTACAGAGGGGGCGGTAAGGCTGGGCTCTCTTTTCGACGTTTGTCATGTTCTCCTACTGCTTTTCTTTTCCGATGCTTGTACAGCACCTTACCCCCAATCTTGGGGCAAAGAGGAAGGTGAAGAAGAAGAAGAAGAAGATATATATATATTTATATTTATATATATTATATTTTGGGTGAGTAACATGTGCAAGAATATGGAAAGCAGTTATAGTCTTCTTAAATCTAGCTTGAATAATTTCATGGTAGTCTAATATATATATATATATATATATATATATATATATATATAGGCCTATATATATATATAAAAATATATATATATACTATATACTTTAATATATATATATATATATATATATATATATATATATATATATATATATATATATATATATATATATTAAAAATATGTAGATAGGCCTTAAAATTTTTTACTACTGGAATTTTTCATATAGGGGTCCAATAGCCAATTAAAAAAATACTAAAAGACAAAAATCCATGGCTTTTTGGCTTCTTTTTACCAAAAAGCCGGCTTTTTGCCAACCCTGTCTGTGGGGTAGGGGCGTCTCTGGTTTCACCCGACTTTTGGACAGGGTCGAGTCAAAGGCCAAAAGGCTTATAAACTGTTCTGTACTTTCCAGTTCACTTGACCCTCTATTTTTGCGGCGCGATGTTGGTGCTTTATCTCTATCCTATAGGTACTGCAGTGGCAGGTGCTCGAGGGACCTTGTCACTCGCGTATCTCCTGGGCAGATATGTGGCAAATGAACTGAATCTCCTACTCACCCCTTCCAAAACATTCAGATTATTCCAGAAAATCGCACTCTCTTCAACATTGCCCTCAGTGGACCATATGTTGCAACCACACAAATTTCAAACTTAAATTTAACCTTTAGAATCCTAGTACTCCCCACACACAAAATATGCCGCCAGCTCTCTACAAGTCATATCAGGGTGCAAATCCTTCTCTCCCCTCTCATTCCTTTCCACATCAACACATTTCACACCACACCACTCATTTCCCCGTTTCCTTTCATCTTTGTTTCAGTCACAGCGAGCAAATCAAATTTGCCCTTTCTAAATGCATCCATCACCTCTCTCCTCAACATTTATTCCTCTGACATTCCATGTACCCATACGATTCATACATTTTCGCCGAAAGATAGAAGGCCGCTTACGGCGATCACGACCTTCTCCGAGGCATGCATTAGCATTCCTGGCAAAAGATAAGTGGTAGTGGGCAGCCAACCCAACTACCACCGTCCCTTAGTCGCCTTCTACGACACGCAGGACATACGATGTGGGCAATTTTTTCTCCCCACACGTATGGATATAAAGGATAGGGATGTCTGTAAGATGTTGTCTAGAAGAGGGGTGTGGATATAAGTATGTGTATATGATATGTGGATAAAGGTGGTGTCTCTAAGATGTTGTCTGGAGGATGAGTGTGGATATGAACACAGAACAGAAAGGCGAACCATTAGGCACTGGAATGTCATACATACCATAAGCAAAATGGAGTATATATATATATATATATATATATATATATATATATATATATATATATATATATATATATATATATATATATATATATATATATATATATATGTATATATATATCCCTCTCTCTCTCTCTCTCTCTCTCTCTCTCTCTCTCTCTCTCTATATATATATATATATATATATATATATATATATATATATATATATATATATATATATATATATATATATATATATAATTTATTATTGTTATTATTATTGAGTTTTAATATTATCCAAAATTCTTAATATTTGTTCAATTAATCGGCAAAAATTGACGATGACGATTGAGAATAGCGTAAGAAAATGTTATGTATTTAAGGCTAACACTATATATATATATATATATATATATATATATATATATATATATATATATATATATATATATATATATATATATATATATATATATATATATATATATAATATATATATGTATATATATATATATATATAGTCTCTCCTTTTTATATCAAGAATGTAACTAAGAGATGCCAAAGGCAACAATATAAACAATTTTATACTCTAAATTCACACACACACACACACGCACGCAGTCTCTGCTATTTCATTAGAGCACGAAGAGTCTCCTTTTTTAATTGATTGAAAAATAGCATTATTTAATCGCAATGATTCTTACACTTTTTGTTTCAATTTTTCATAATCTTTTATATTTATTATGTAATATTTCATTCATTTGACCAATTTTGGCAAAAAAAATAGGAGAATTTTATTGTAACATGAAATTTGTAAAAGGTCAATTGTTTTTATAATGTTAACTCGTGTCACAAGCAGGGTTGTGGAGTCGGTTCAAAAATTTTCTGACTCCGAATCCACCCTCTCCAAAATTACTGACTCTGACTCCACCCTCTTCAAAATTACAGACTCCGACTCCACCCTTTTGAAAATTACCGACTCCGACTCCGACTCCGACTCCACCCTCTGGAAAATTATATATATGAAAGTTATATATATATATATATTATATATATATATATATATATATATATATATATATATATATATATATATATATATATATATATATATATATATATATATATATATATATATATATATATATATATATATATACATATATATATATATATACATATATATATATATATATATATATATATATATATATATATATATAAATATATATCTTTTTTCATAAATATAACAATATATATATATATATATATATATATATATATATATATATATATATATATATATATATATATATATATATACCTTCCACAACCCTAACAGCTTGCCAAAAGAGCAAGGATATCCACGAAGTTCTAAAGGTTAGCACAGCTCTTCCTTTTTTAAATAATGCAACGAGACTTTATATTGAGAGTGTAATATTCTACCGGCGCCTAATATTATGGCCAAGACTATATATATATATATATATATATATATATATATATATATATATTATGATGTATAATATCTTATAAGAATATATATATATATATGAATATATATATATATATAAATACCATTTATATATATATATATATATATATATATATATATATATATATATATATATATATATATATATATATATATATATATAATATATATATATATATATATATATAATATATATATATTAGGGATGTACCGATAGTATCGGTATCGGTATCAGCAGTATCGGCCATTTTTTTGGGTATCGGTATCGGTATCGGTAAAATTGGTTAATATGGCCGATACTTGGCCGATACTTCTTTTTATTGGGGTGAAAAACTATGAGAAACTGTTAGATTCAATAATAAATCTAGTTTCGAAAATATATATATATATATATATATATATATATATATATATATATATATATATATATATATATATATATATATATATATATATATATATATATATATATATATATATATATATATATATATATATATATATATATATATATATATATATATATATATATATATATATAGAATGTTAAAGGGGCATGCTAGGTGTGAAAAGAATTAATAAAATGAGGAATGAACGTATTAGAGAGTTGTGTGGTGTGAAGAAAGGGTAAATGAGAGAATAAATGAAAGTATGTTGAGATGGTTTGGTCATGTGGAAAGGATGAATGATAGCCAGTTGGTTAAGCGGATGTATAGTGGAGAGTGTGTTGGGAACCGACCGGCTGGGAGACCGAAGAGAAAGTGGATTGAGTCGGTGAACGAATGTCTGAAGGAGAGAAATGTGAGTTTAGCAGAGGCGAGAATAAAGGTGCATGATAGGAGAGAATGGCGGGGTTTTGTATGGGGGTATGGTTGTGGCCCACCTGGGCCAAGGGATGAACCCTTACATTGATGATTTACCATAGTGAGGGTCCGTCGCGGTCCCATGAAGCTCTAGGGTGGATTTTCTGTCTGTGACGATTTCTCACTAATTAATGGTACAGAGGGGGCGGTAAGGCTGGGCTTTCCTTTCGACTTTTGTCATATTCTTCTACTGCTTTTCTTTTCCGATGCTTGTCACGCACCTTACCCCCAGTCTTGGGGAAAAAAGATAAAAAGAAAGAAAGAAAGAAAAATATATATATATATATATATATATATATATATATATATATATATATATATATATATATATATATATATATTTTTTTTATATATATATTTATATATATATATATATATAGTACTAGGTTATGTTTTTTTCCTCGACTTCTTTTTAACTTAGATTTTTAGCGTTTCTCCAACTTGGGTTTTAGCGTAACATTTACCTATTTGGATAGCCATTATTATAATTTATACAGATTTAGCTTCCACTTTTTTAGTTGATCAATAGTATTTTTTTTTCTTTTTTGTACGCAATTTCGTGGAGTGTGGGGAGCGAGAGAGTGTTTTTAAACTTTCTGGATTATTCATATTTTAGATATTTACTGTAAATAGGGTTTTAGAGTTTTAAAATTTTAGGTTTTAAATTTAGGTTTTGGCGTACGAATAATTTTTCCTCATTTCTCCTTTGGTTTTTGTCTGTTTGTTTCTGTCTGTTTTTTTATGATTGTGTGTGCGTGTATGATAGCAGATTTGCACAGGCGTGGCTTTCTATTGACTTTACCAACATCAGTGGCTGCACTCTAATGCATCCGTAGAATACCACCTCTCTAACTCTAACCCTAATATTTTGCTCTTGTCTGAGACCCAGATGGCTAAGAATTCATCCTCTAACTCGTTTAATATATCCAACTATAACTTATTTTATAATTTCCGCCTGAAGGGTGGAGTATGTGCCTATGTAAACATAAACACTCCTATAACACGTCTCGAGAATCTCGAATCTCCTAACTTCGATGTTCTGTGGCTTAAAATCTTTCTTCCTTCTACTACAATAATCTTGTGCTTCTGCTACTGTTCTCCTAACAGAACAGATTTTCATGCCTTTTTGATTACCTTACTACTTCTCACACGAAACTGTTATATCTTCTCATCCAAATACTGAGGTCTCTATTTAAGGGATTTCAATGTACACAACACTGAATGGATGGGTTCCTCTCATACTGATTTAGGTGGGGAGGAAGCCGAATCATTCAGTATTCTCAACGATCTGGAGCAACTAATTAAAGAACCTACACACATTCTGGATCGTCCCAACCAATTCTTGAACACACATGACCTATGTTTCACCACTAGTCCTTCTCTCTATAAATTCACCACCTTCACTCCTATCGGTAAATCTGACCACAACCTTATATCTCTTAATTTTAAACTTTCTCTCCAACAGCTCCATCCTGCCTATCACGGTTTTTTCTGGCACTTTGATCAGGCTGATTAGGGCCTTGCGTTGCCTTCTACGCTAACTATAATTGGAGTGACTGCTTTGACTCTGAAGACGCTTCAGCTTCTGTCGATAAAGTGGGAGCTGTAATCGTTGATGGGATGAGCAGGTTCATTTCTTCTTCGACTAAATCTTTTTCTCCTCAAAATCCATGGTTCGATCGTGCTTGTTCTCTGGCTTTCAGGCTAAAGACAGTGCGTATTGGGTGTGGAAAAATTCTCGTTCTCCTATCACTCTTGCTAATTTTCATTCAGCTAGAAATCGTTGCAGGGTACTCTTCGACGAGCAAAGCGGACTTTCATTAAACGAAAGTGCGCTGACCTCCTTGGTTCTTCTACTGACAAATCTTTCTGGCCTCTTGCCAAAAACATCCCTAAAAACTTCTGTAAATCATCCTTTCCTCCTCTTATTCGCTCCTGATGGTTTGTTGCTAATACTTCAACTAATACTTCAAAAATATTTTTATCTAACTCTGCATCCGTAGAATACCACCACTCTAACTCTAACCCTAATATTTTGCTCTTGTCTGAGACCCAGATGGCTAAGAATTCATCCTCTAACTCGTTTAATATATTCAACTATAACTTATTTTATAATTTCCGTCTGAAGGGTGAAGTATGTGCCTATGTAAACATAAACACTCCTATAACACGTCTCGAGAATCTCGAATCTCCTAACTTCGATGTTCTGTGGCTTAAAATCTTTTTTTCCTTCTGCTACAATAATCTTGTGCTTCTGCTACTGTTCTCTTAACAGAACAGATTTTCATTCCTTTTTTGATTACCTTACTACTTCTCGCGAAACTGTTATATCTTCTCATTCAAATACTGAGGTCTTCTATTTACTGGATTTCAATGTACACAACACTGAATGGATGGGTTCCTCTCATACTGATTTAGGTGGGGAGGAAGCCGAATTATTCAGTATTCTCAACGATCTGGAGCAACTAATTAAAGAACCTACACACATTCTGGATCGTCCCAACCAATTCTTGAACACACATGACCTATGTTTCACCACTAGTCCTTCTCTCTATAAATTCACCACCTTCACTCCTATCGGTAAATCTGACCACAACCTTATATCTCTTAATTTTAAACTTTCTCTCCAACAGCTCCATCCTGCCCTATGCGGTTTTTCTGGCACTTTGATCGGGCCGATTAGGGGCCATTGCGTTGCTTCTACGCTAACTATAATTGGAGTGACTGCTTCGACTCTGAAGACGCTTCAGCTTCTGCCGATAAAGTGGGAGCTGTAAACGTTGATGGGATGAGCAGGTTCATTCGTTCATCTACTAAATCTTTTTCTCCTCAAAATCCATGGTTCGATCGTGCTTGTTCTCTGGCTTTCAGGCTAAAGACAGTGCGTATTGGGTGTGGAAAAATTCTCGTTCTCCTATCACTCTTGCTAATTTTCATTCAGCTAGAAATCGTTGCAGGGGTACTCTTCGACGAGCAAAGCGGACTTTCATTAAACGAAAGTGCGCTGACCTCCTTGGTTCTTCTACTGACAAATCTTTCTGGCCTCTTGCCAAAAACATCCCTAAAAACTTCTGTAAATCATCCTTTCCTCCTCTTATTCGCTCTGATGGTTTTGTTGCTAATACTTCAACTAATACTTCAAAAATATTTTTATCTAACTCTGCATCCGTAGAATACCACCACTCTAACTCTAACCCTAATATTTTGCTCTTGTCTGAGACCCAGATGGCTAAGAATTCATCCTCTAACTCGTTTAATATATTCAACTATAACTTATTTTATAATTTCCGCCTGAAGGGTGAAGTATGTGCCTATGTAAACATAAACACTCCTATAACACGTCTCGAGAATCTCAAATCTCCTAACTTCGATGTTCTGTGGCTTAAAATCTTTTTTTCCTTCTGCTACAATAATCTTGTGCTTCTGCTACTGTTCTCCTAACAGAACAGATTTTCATGCCTTTTTTGATTACCTTACTACTTCTCACGAGACTGTTATATCTTCTCATCCAAATACTGAGGTCCTCTATTTAGGGGATTTCAATGTACACAACACTGAATGGATGGGTTCCTCTCATACTGATTTAGGTGGGGAGGAAGCCGAATCATTCAGTATTCTCAACGATCTGGAGCAACTAATTAAAGAACCTACACACACATTCTGGATCGTCCCAACCAATTCTTGAACACACTTGACCTATGTTTCACCACTAGTCCTTCTCTCTATAAATACACCACCTTCACTCCTATCGGTAAATCTGACCACAACCTTATATCTCTTAATTTTAATACTTTCTCTCCAACAGCTCCATCCTGCCCTATGCGTTTTTTCTGGCACTTTGATCGGGCCGATTGGGGGGCCTTGCGTCACTTCTACGCTAACTATAATTGGAGTGACTGCTTTGACTCTGAAGACGCTTCAGCTTCTGCCGATAAAGTGGGAGCTGTAATCGTTGATGGGATGAGCAGGTTCATTCGTTCTTCTACTAAATCTTTTTCTCCTCAAAATCCATGGTTCGATCATGCTTGTTCTCTGGCCATTCAGGATAAAGACAGTGCGTATCGGGTGTGGAAAAATTCTCGTTCTCCTATCACTCTTGCTAATTTTCATTCAGCTAGAAATCGTTGCAGGGGTACTCTTCGACGAGCAAAGCGGACTTTCATTAAAGTGCGCTGACCTCCTTGGTTCTTCTACTGACAAATCTTTCTGGCCTCTTGCCAAAAACATCCCTAAAAACTTCTGTAAATCATCCTTTCCTCCTCTTATTCGCTCTGATGGTTTTGTTGCTAATACTTCAACTAATACTTCAAAAATATTTTTATCTAACTCTGCATCCGTAGAATACCACCTCTCTAACTCTAACCCTAATATTTTGCTCTTGTCTGAGACCCAGATGGCTAAGAATTCATCCTCTAACTCGTTTAATATATTCAACTATAACTTATTTTATAATTTCCGCCTGAAGGGTGAAGTATGTGCCTATGTAAACATAAACACTCCTATAACACGTCTCGAGAATCTCGAATCTCCTAACTCGATGTTCTGTGGCTTAAAATCTTTCTTCCTTCTACTACAATAATCTTGTGCTTCTGCTACTGTTCTCTTAACAGAACAGATTTTCATTCCTTTTTTGATTACCTTACTACTTCTCGCGAAACTGTTATATCTTCTCATTCAAATACTGAGGTCCTCTATTTAGGGGATTTCAATGTACATAACACTGAATGGTTGGGGTCCTCTCATACTGATTTAGGTGGGGAGGAAGCCGAATCATTCAGTATTCTCAACGATCTGGAGCAACTAATTAAAGAACCTACACACATTCTGGATCGTCCCAACCAATTCTTGAACACACTTGACCTATGTTTCACCACTAGTCCTTCTCTCTATAAATACACCACCTTCGCTCCTATCGGTAAATCTGACCACAACCTTATATCTCTTAATTTTAATACTTTCTCTCCAACAGCTCCATCCTGCCCTATGCGGTTTTCTGGCACTTTGATCAGGCCGATTGGGGGCCATTGCGTTGCTTCTACGCTAACTATAATTGGAGTGACTGCTTTGACTCTGAAGACGCTTCAGCTTCTGCCGATAAAGTGGGAGCTGTAATCGTTGATGGGATGAGCAGGTTCATTCGTTCTTCTACTAAATCTTTTTCTCCTCAAAATCCATGGTTCGATCGTGCTTGTTCTCTGGCTTTCAGGCTAAAGACAGTGCGTATCGGGTGTGGAAAAATTCTCGTTCTCCTATCACTCTTGCTAATTTTCATTCAGCTAGAAATCGTTGCAGGGGTACTCTTCGACGAGCAAAGCGGACTTTCATTAAACGAAAGTGCGCTGACCTCCTTGGTTCTCCTACTGACAAATCTTTCTGGCCTCTTGCCAAAAACATCTCTAACAACTTCTGTAAATCATCCTTTCCTCCTCTTATTCGCTCTGATGGTTCTGTTGCTAATACTTCAACTGAAAAGGCCAATATCTTTGGCCTCCTATTTTCCTCTAACTCAACCCTGGACGATTCTGTCATTCCTCTTCCTCCTTCTCCTCTCAGGTGTCCTATGCCTTTACCTGTGATTACATTTGATCAGATGCATGGGCTCCTGAAATCTATGAACGTTAGGAAGGCGGGTGGCCCGGATGTCATTCCTCAACGAGTTTTGAGGGAGTGTGCTTCCGTGCTGACTCCGCCCCTCGTTCAACTATATTCTCTATGCCTCAATACTATCACTTTCCCTCAGTGTTGGAAGCTCGCATATGTCCAACCTATTCCGAAAAAAGGAAGCCGCTCTGTTCCTTCTAACTATCGCCCTATAGCTCTCACTTGTATTCCATCTAAGATCTTTGAAACCATTCTCAACTCTCACTTCTTAGACCATCTGGAATCTCATTTCCTTCTTTCCGATCGCCAGTACGGCTTTCGGCGCTCGAGGTCTACTGGCGATATATTTTCCTATCTTACTGATTTATGGTTTTCCGCCCTTAGGAACTACGGGGAGACTTGCGTGGTGGCGCTTGACATATCCAATGCATTTGACCGGGTATGTCACGCGTCACTGCTCTCCAAGCTCCCCTCCTTTGGGTTTCCTTCTTCTCTTTGCTTACTTATGTCTAGCTTTCTTTCAAATCGCTCAATATCGGCTGTTGTTGATGGGGTGACTTCTTCTTCTTCTTTTCTTTTTCTGTCAATAGTGGTGTTTCTCAGGGTTCTGTATTATCTCCTACTTTATTCCTGCTTTTCATTAATGATCTTCTCACCTGCACATCTAACTCTATCCACTCATATGCCGATGACTCGACCATTCATTCTTCAACTCATTTCAATTCTGCTCCCTCTTTTACTTCTAGAATTGCCTCTCGTCTTAATCTTTCCGTTTCTATTCTTGCTGATTTGGATAGAATTTCCGGATGGGGTCGTCTCAACCTTGTGAAATTTAATTCTTTAAAAACCCAACTTCTACAAATCTCCCTCTCTAAGACACCTAACTTTCCTATCTCTTTTGACGGTTCTCTCGTCTCTCCTTTTGACAATATAAACATCCTTGACCTTAACATAAACAAAAACATGTCTTGGAAACCTCACATCACAACTGTTGCTAGGGCTGCCTCAAAGAAACTGGGAGTTTTGTTTAGACTGCGAGACTTTTTTCCTCTTCTCAGTTACTCCAGCTATACAAGGGTCTCATCCGCCCTTTTATGGAGTACTACTCTCATATCTGGGGGGGCTCTGGTTTCACCCGGCTTTTGGATAGGGTCGAGTCAAAAGCCAAAAGGCTTATAAACTGTCCTGTACTTTCTAGTTCACTTGACCCTCTATCTTTGCGGTGCGATGTTGGTGCTTTATCTCTTTTCTAAAGGTACCGTAGCAGCAAGTGCTCGAGGGAACTTTCCACTCGCTTACCACCACCTTTACGACGCCCTCGTAGCATAAGGGGTGCTGTGTCGGCACATGAGTTTTGTGTTGATATTAGTAACTCCAGACTAGTTCGCTGCGGTGCTTCCTTCTTTCCTGCCACCTCTGTTCTGTGGAATTCTCTTCCATCTTCTGTGTTTCCTACTCAATTTAATCTCCCTCACTTTAAATCCCGCGTCTATGCTCATCTGCGTAATTTGCGTTATATGGATTTTTGAGGCGTTCAACGCCCCCTCCTTGAATAGGGTTCTGCCCGTGAGCGGCGGTGACAACTGTAAAAAAATAAAAAAATAAAAGGTTCTAATAACGAAATCATTAAGCTAGCTGAAACCCCACAAGAATGGCATCTCCGATGGTGAACCACTTCTAGAATGCATTTAAATAGCATAACCGAGGAGCTTGCTCGCGTGACAAAAAAAAAAAAAAAAAAAAGATTCACAAAAGTGGAAGCCGCCTTATCAGCAACCCCTGGCAACAGCACTGATAGTGACGATGTTGGTTTTTCAGCAAATAAACCTACTGAACATGAAGAGGATTTGGATATGTTAGATTTTGAAAAGTTCATGGCCGAAATTGCATTGACATCTCATTCACCTTCAAAGGAATCGCCAAGGAACCCCATCGAAAAAAATGAAGAGACAGTCATCAAGGAGCAAAGATAATTCAAATTTGCAATCTGTGAAAGAGGAGATGAGGCTCTACGAAAACATGGAGATGCTGCCTACAGAAGAGAATCCTTTCATGTGATGGCATGAAAATGGGCCAAGGTTTCCATTATTATCAGTGCTTGCAAGCAAATAATTATCAGCCCCTCCCTCATCAGTCGAGAGCGAGCGTATTTTTAGTGTAGGTGGGAATGTAAACACCCCAAAAAGGAACAGGCTCTCGCCAGATACTAGTGAAAGCTTAATGTTTTTGCATCACAATTTGAGAATTTTTGAATTTGAGTATTGAATGATATCTATCTTTATCTTAAAGGAGTATATTATTATTATGTCATGTTTGAGTAATAGCGTTTTTTTATTTGTCTTTTCAGCTGATTAATTGAGGTCTCTTCTTTCGTTATTTTTATTCTTTATATTATAACTAGTTAAAGAATCTTCTTGTTAATTGTAATCATGTTAAAACATAAAAGCTAGTAGCTAAGCTTTGTTAATACTTACTGGAAAATGGAAATGGAATATTTTTTGAATAAACACAAACATAAAAAAAGTTATTAATATTATATTTGCATTTATTATTCCTTAAAGATACTATTTTAATTTATAAAATAAATATACTTGGGCACAACCAAATATAAAATAAATGACTAAGTATTGGTTGTACAGGGAATGCAATCCTGAGTTGCCTAGCAGTACACAAATGTTCTATCTTATTACTGTGTATTTGCTATTGTTAAAGGTATCGGTATATCGGTATCGGTATGGCACCTTAAAAATAGATTATCGGTATCGGTATCACGACGCCTCTTTTCTGAGTATAGTAATAAATAAAATATATATATATATATATATATATATATATATATATATATATATATATATATATATATATATATATATATATATATATATATATATATATATATATATATATATATATATATATAGATTATATATATATATATATGTCTTTATTTATATATATATATAATATATATATATATATATATATATATATATATATATATATATATATATATATATATATATATATGAAGTATTTTGTTACCTATGTTAATGTATAGTAGTGAGAGGCTATAGTCTGGAATAAGAGGTATAGATCTAAAGTACAATATGTTCAGATGGACAATCTTAGGGGCGTGTTAGGTGTGAGAAGAATTGGTAAAATAAGAAATGAACGTGTTAGAGAGTTGTGTGGTGTGAAGAAAGGAATAAATGAGAGTCGGTTGGTTAAGCAGATGTATAATGGTGAGTGTGCTGGGAATCGACCGGCTGGGAGATCCAAGGAAAAGTGGATTGAGTCAGTAAAGGAATGCCTGGAGGAGAGAAATGTGAGTTTAGCAGAGGCGAAAAGAAAGGTGCAAAATAGAAGTGAATGGCGGGGTTTTGTGAGGGGGTATGGTTGTAGCCCACCTGGGCTAAGGGATGAACCCTACATTGGCAAGATGCCATGGTGAGGGTCCGTCAGGGTCCCGTGAGGCTCTAGGATGGATTTTCTGACTGCGACGAGCTCTCACTAAAAGATACAAAGGGGCGGAAAGACTGGGCTTTTTTTCGACTTTCGTCATATTCTTCTACTACTTTTCTGTTTCCAATGCATGCTACGCACCTTACCCCCAGTCTTGGAGGAGAGAAGGCGGGTGATGATGATGATGATTTTATATATATATATATATATATATATATATATATATATATATATATATATATATATATATATATATATATATATATATATATATATATATATATATACTTATATATATTTGTATATGCATATACATATATATATATATATATATATATATATATATATATAAATATATATATATAGAAATATATATATATATATTCGGGGTTTTGATTAAGATAATAAAAATATATAGAGTGTAATATATATATATATATATATATATATATATATATATATATATATATATATATATATATATATATATATATATATACATATAAAGACTACAGAGAAATATTGATTTATATATATATATGCTATATATATATATTACTTCAATAAAGGGCAGGGTCCAATATTGCTTCGGACTGAGCCCA
>JABUQX010143758.1:20000-33014 GCA_015478945.1 Trachelipus rathkii
AACTCTTTCTTATATCTATACCGTATATATATATACATATAAATAGATAATATTATATTTATATAATATATATATATATATATATATATATATATATATATATATATATATATATATATATATATATATATATATATATATATATATATATATATAGGGGCATGCTAGGTGTGAAAAGAATTAATAAAATGAGGAATGAACGTATTAGAGAGTGGTGTGGTGTGATGAAAGGGGTAAATGAGAGAATAAATGAAAGTATGTTGAGATGGTTTGGTCATGTGGAAAGGATGAATGATAGCCGGTTGGTTAAGCGGATGTATGTGGAGAGTGTGTTGGAACCGACCGGCTGGGAGACCGAAGAGAAAGTGGATTGAGTCGGTGAACGAATGTCTGAAGGAGAGAAATGTGAGTTTGGCAGAGGCGAGATTAAAGGTGCATGATAGGAGAGAATGGCGGGGTTTTGTATGGGGGCATGGTTGTGGCCCACCTGGGCCAGGGGATGAACCCTTACATTGACGATTTACCATAGTGAGGGTCCGTCGCGGTCCCATGATGCTCTAGGGTGGATTTTCTGTCTGTGACGAGCTCTCACTAATTAATGATACAGAGGGGGCGGTAAGGCTGGGCTTTCTTTTCGACGTTTGTCATGTTCTCCTACTGCTTTTCTTTTCCGATGCTTGTACAGCACCTTACCCCCAATCTTGGGGGCAAAGAGGAAGGTGAAGAAAAAGAAAAAAAATATATATATATATATATATATATATATATATATATATATATATATATATATATATATATATATATATATATATATATATATATATTATATATATATAGATATATTCGAAAATCTGCATAATATTGGCAGTAATGAAGAGGTGATGGTGCAAGAAGGAATAGGTATTTTGGGGGTGAGGTTATTAGCAAGGAGGAGATAATGGGTAGAGTGAGAAAGTTGAAGAATGTTGTAAATCTTCAGGTATAGATGAAAATTACTGGTGAAATGATCAAGAACGGAGGCGAGATGGTGATTGATTGGATTTGGAAGTTAATAAAGCGTTTATGGAGGGTATAGTTCCAAAGGATTGGAGAAGAGCAGTAATAGTACCCTTATATAGGGGTAAGGGAGATGAGTGAATGTAAGAACTATAGAGAATTGCTTATATTGAGTGTTGTAGGAAGATATATGCTGGTATTTTTAGTCGAAATAAGTGCGTCGAGTGACTGAAGGACTGATTGGTGAAGAACAAGGTGCATTTAGGAGTGGTAGAGGATGTGTGGATCAAATTTTTACATTGAAACAAATGATTGAGAAAATGAAAGAAGAATAAATTGTATTAAGGTTTTATGGATTTGCAACAGGCGTATGATAGGATTAATAGGGAAGCTCTATGGCAGGTAGTGATATATGGTGTTGGTGGTAGGCTTCTGAATGGAATCAAAAGTATGTATGAGGATAGTGAGGCGTATGTAAGAATAAATGGTGTCAAAAGTGATTGGTTTATTAATAGCGGAGTGAGGCAGGGTTGTGTTATGTCTCCTTGGTTATTCAACTTGTATATGGATGGGGTTATGAAAGAATTAGAGGTGGGGGTAGCAGGAAATGGTGTTAGAATGATGGAGAATGGAGATGAGTGGAGGGTGCCCTACCTATTATATGCGGATGATTTGGTTCCGTGTGGCGAATCTGAAGAGAGTTTGAGAGGATTGGTAGAGAGATTTGGCAGGGTGTGTAAAAGGAGGGGTTTGAAAGTAAACGTAGATAAGAGTAAGGTTATGGTTGTGAGTGAGGACAGTCCTCAGTGTGAAGTTATGTTAGATGGTGAGCAGCTGGAACAAGTGTCTGAGTTTAAATATTTAGGGTATGTGTTGGATGAGAAGGGAACGGATGATGCAGAGTGTAGTAGGAAAGTTGTGAATGGCAGGAAGGTGGCTGGTGCAAATAAATCGTTGGTGAATGTAAAAGGACTAAGTCTGGAGTGCGCTAGGGTATTGCATGAGGGTATGTTGTTACCAGTGTTATTGTATAGTAATGAGACTATGGTCTGGAATAAGAAGTATAGATCTAAAGTTCAATGTGTTCAGATGGACAATCTTAGGGGCGTGCTAGGTGTGAGAAGAATTGATAAAATGAGGAATGAACGTATTAGAGAGATGTGTGGTGTGAAGAAGGGGTAAACGAGAGAATAAATGAAAGTATGTTGAGATGGTTTGGTAATGTGGAAAGGATGAATAGTGGTAAGTGTGTTGGGAACCGACCTGCTGGGAGACCGAAGAAAAAGTGGATTGAGTCAGTAAAGGAATGTTTGCAGAGAAATGTGAGTTTGCTTGAGGCGAGAAGAAAAGGTGCATGATAGGAAAATGGCAGGGTGTTGTAAGGGGTATGGTTGTGGCCCAGCTAGGCCAGGGGGATGAACCCTACATGACTGATTTACCAAAAGTGAGGATCAGTAGTCCCATGAAGAGAAGCTCTAGGGTGGATTTTCTGATTGCGGCGAATTCTTACTAATTAATGGTACAGAGGGGGCGGTAAGGCTGGGCTTTCTTTTCGACTTTTGTCATATTCTCCTACCGCTTTTCTTTTCCGATGCATGCAACGCACCTTACTCCCAATCTTGGGAAAAAAAGGTAAGATGAAGAAGAGAAGAAGAATATATATATATATATATATATATATATATATATATATATATATATATATATATATATATATATATATATATATATATATATATATATATATATATATATATATATATATATATATAATTATATATATATATATATATATATATATATATATATATATATATATATATATATATATATATATATATATACTATATATATATATATATATATATATATATATATATATATATATATATATATATATATATATATATATATATATATATATAACATATATATATATTGCGTTATATTCTCAGGCAACATATTACTGACCACCATTTATCCACATATCATATACACATGATTAAAGTACACACCCTCTTCTAGATAACACTTTACAGACATCCCTTCTCTTATATCCATACGTGTAGGGAGGAAAAATTGCCCACATCGTATGTCATGCGTGTCGTAAAGCGACTAAAGGGACAGTGGTAGTTGGGTTGGCAACCCACTAACCACCTATATCTTGCTAGGAATGCTGATGCACGCCTCGGAATCCTTGTGATCGCCGTAAACGACCTTTAATGTCAGCGAAACTGTATGAAACGTCTGGGTACATGGAATGTTAGAGGAATAAATTGATAGGGAGAAGAGGAGGGGTGATGGATGTATTTAGAAAGGGCAAATTTGATTTGTTCGCTGTGGCTGAAACAAAGATAAAAACGAGGTAGAAAATAAAATGAGTGGTGTGGTTTGAAATGTGTGTGTGCTGGTGTGGAAATGAATGAGAGGGGGAGAGAAGTTGATTTTGATGAGTGACCTGTGGTACAAAGCTATAGTAGAGACTTTTTGTGTGTGAGTCCTAGAATTCTAATGGTTAAATTTAAGTTTGAAAAGGTTAAGGTATGTGTGGTTGTGACGTATGGTCCATCTGAGGGAAACGTTGAAGAGAGTACGATTTTTTGGGATAATCTGAATGATGATCTGGATGGGGTGAGTAGGAGCTTCAGATTGATAGTGTTGGGGACCTGAATGGTTGGATAGGTGATCAAAAAAGGGATGGTATAACGTGTTTTTGGGGTGGCAGGAGAAAATGAGAATGGTAGTAAGGTGATTGATTTCTGTGAAGAGAGGTGTGTAAGTAGTACTTTCTTTAAACACAAGAGTATCCATAAGTATACTAGAGAGTTGGTGTAGGTAGAGATGGTATCAAGAAGTAGTGAGAAGTATGATTGATTTTGTGTTGGTGAAGAAGAGATGTTGAAGTATGTGTTGAATGTTAAATCAGTGAGGAGTTTAGGAATGGGATTATAATTATCGGATCATTATGTTGTCCTATGTAAAATTAAATTAGTATGGGGGCTTGGGTGGAGAGGGAAGGTGATACGAAAGAGTAGGTAAAATTAAGAGTGAGAAGTTAAGTGAACAAGACAATAGGATAAGTATGTAAGAGCGCTCATAGTAAATCAGTTGAATGTGAACAAGTTGATACTGAACAAATCTGGGGGCAAATGAAGGAAGCAATTGTTAGTAATGCAAAGGAAGTGTGTGGATGTGCTAAAGTAGGAAGTAAGAATGTTAACAGCGAATGGTGGAATGAAGAGGTGATGAAAGCGGTTAAGGGTAAAAAAGAAGCGTGGTTGAATGTACTAAAAGCAAATGATGAAGTTTCAAAGAAAGATGCTTGGAATTATATAAGGAGGAAAAAAGAAATACTAAAAGGTGCATACGTAGGAGAAAACAAAGAGGTAAATGAACAGTTTGGAAGGAGGATGAATGAGGACTTACAAGGGAATAGGAAGCTCTTCTGGAAGGAAGCACGAAAGGTTAAGAATGGTAATAAGAAAAATCTGCATAGAATAATGGTGGGATGGTGCTTTTTGTAACCTGATATGAAATGGATGTGAGGGAGTGTGGAAAGAACACTTCAAAAATCAACAATAATAACAGTATTTATAGAGGAGTTAGTGAATGTGTGTGGGTTTGATGTGATGGTGCAAGAAGGAATAGGTATTTTGGGGATGAGGTTATTAGTAAGGAGGAGGTAATGGGTAGAGTGAGAAAGTTGAAGAATGGTAAATCTGCAGGTATAGATGAAATTACTGGTGAAATGATAAAAAACGGAGGCGAGATGGTGATTGATTGGATTTGGAAGTTGTGTAATAAAGCGTTTATGGAGGGTATAGTTCCAAGGGATTGGAGGAGAGCGGTAATAGTACCCTTATATAAAGGTAAGGGAGAAAAGGGGAACTGTAGAAATTATAGGGGAATAAGTTTATTGAGTGTTGTAGGGAAGGTATATGCTGGTATTTTGGTCGAAAGAGTGCGTCGAGTGACTGAATTACTGATTGGTGAAGAACAAGGTGCGTTGAGGAGTGGTAGAGGATGTGTGGATCAAATCTTTACATTGAAACAAATGATTGAGAAAATGATGGAGAAGAAGAATAAATTATATTTAGGTTTTAGGGATTTGCAACAGGCGTATGATAGGGTTAATAGGGAAGGTTTATGGCAGGCGTTAGTGATATATGGTGTAGGTGGTAGGCTTCTGAATGGAATCAAAAGTATGTATGAGGATAGTGAGGCTTGTGTAAGAATAAGTGGTATGATAAGTGATTGGTTAAGTATTAATAGCGGAGTGAGGCAGGGTTGTGTTATGTCTCCTTGGTTATTCACTTTATATATGGATGGTGTTATGAAAGAATTAGTGGTGGGGTTGGCAGGAAATGGTGTTAGAATGATGGAGAATGGAGATGAGTGGAGGGTGCCATATGCGGATGATTTGGTTTTGTGTGGTGAATCTGAAGAGAGTTTGAGAGGATTGGTAGAAAGATTTTGCAGGGTATGTAAAAGGAGGAGTTTGAAATTAAACGTAGATAAGAATAAGGTTATGGTTGTGAGTGAGGACAGTCCTCAGTGTGAAGTTATGTTAGATGGTGAGCAGCTGGAACAAGTGTCTGAGTTTAAATATTTAGGGTATGTGTTGGATGAGAAGGGAACGGATGATGCAGAGTGTAGTAGGAAAGTTGTGAATGGCAGGAAGGTTGCTGGTGCAATTGTATCGTTGGTGAATGTAAAGGGACTAAATCTTGGGTGCTCTAGGGTCTTACATGAGGGTATGTTGTTACCTGTGTTATTGTATAGTAGTGAAACTATTGTCTGGAGTAAGAGGTATAGATCTAAAGTACAATGTGTTCAGATGGACAATCTCGGGGGCGTGTTAGGTGTGAGAAGAATTGATAAAATGAGGAATGAACGTATTAGAGAGTTATGTGGTGTGAAGAAATGGATAAATGAGAGAATAAATGAAAGTACGTTGAGATGGTTTGGTCATGTGGAATGGACGGATGATAGTCGGTTGGTTAAGCGGATGTATAGTGGTGAGTGTGTTGGGAGTCTACCGACTGGGAGACAGAAGAAAAAGTGGATTGAGTCAGTAAAGGAATGCTTGAAGGAGGGGAATGCGAGTTTGGCAGAGGTGAGAAGAAAGGTGCATAACAGGAGTTAATTTCGGGGTTTTGTGAGGAGGTGTGGTTGTGGGCTTTGCCCAAGGGATGAACCCTGCACTGACAAGATACCACAGTGAGTGTTCATCGCTGTCTCATGAAGCCTCAGGGTGGATTTTTCTGATTGCGACGAGTTCTCACTGGGGGCATAAAAGGGACTTGCCTCATGTTCTTCTAAATCTTTTTTTCCCGTGTATGCTACGCACCAAACCCCCATTCTGGGGGATAGGAGGAAGATAATAATAATAATAATAATAATAATAATAATAATAATAATCATAATAATTATAAATCGATCAGCAATTAAAATTAATTTAAAAATAGAAAATTTGCATAATAATAATAATAATAATAATAATAATAATAATAATAATAATAATAATAATAATGATAATAATAATAATATTAATAATAATAAAAATAATATTTATTATTATTATTATTAATATTTTTATTATTATTATTATTATTATTGTTATTATTATTATTATTATTATTATTATTATTATTATTATTATTATTAATAATAATAATAATAATAATAATAATAATAATAATAATAATAATAATAATAATAATAATAATAATAATAATAATAATAATAATAATAATACCTGCTTTTGCAGCGAGTATGGTGAGGCATGGCACAATGGAGGTCGACTTCTAAATAAACAAAATGGATTTGATGATTTCCAGTCTGCAGCAGAATACCTAATCCATAAAAAATACACAACAAATCGAAAAATAATTATTCAGGGAGGATCAAATGGAGGTCTTCTTGTAGGGGCATGCATGAATCAAAGACCAGATTTATTTGGCATTGTTATTTCTCAAGTTGGGTAAGCACTTAAGTGGTTCATGTCTCATATTAAAAAACCTATCATTTTTCTTTTTTGCTTGTTCTTGCACATTTTTACATAACTGAATATTCATCTTTTTTATCCTCTTTTTAATTTTTTAATTCTATAACTATTTAGTGCAATCTGCTCATCCCTTCAGATGTCTGTTTTCCATTCTCTACAACACCACTCCTATGTATATTAGCTGATTCACCCATGTTTATTTAAAAGCACTGCTGTTTGCCTTTATTGTCCCGAACTGTGAAGTCTTCATAAATTCTAAAACTTAACGTTCTGAAAATCAACTAGGTACTTCTTCGTTTTGACATTCAATAAAATTTGTATCACATTGATTAGTTCCTCAAATTCTCGCTCATTTCCATATTTAATTTTTCAAACGTACTGATCATATTTGATGCGTTTTCATTAACTATGCCAATTGCTTGCCTTTTATTGATTTCGAATGCTTTGAAAACTTCAACACAAGTTGTTGGATATTTTCACTGAAATGTTGAGATTTTTTCTCTCTTCTAATTTTTTTTAGTAATATCGTTTTGATCTTCGTAAACATATATAATGTTAATAGCGAAATAATTTTCCTTTGCCCTTGTACAAGCATCGATTTTCAAACGCACCAAGCTTCCCTTAAAGCATTTTTTAATCTTGCTTTTTGGTTATACATATGCTTCTAGAACGATTTTACGAATTTTTTTACTGTATAGAAAGACTACCGCTTTCAAGGCCATTTCTCCACACAGTCTTTTTAAATCCTCCTCTTGCAAAATATTAAAGAAGAGAACATTATATCTTTAACAAGTATTACAGGCATTGCATCCACTTTCATTGCAAGAGAATTCCTACACTTACCAGCAGATGATACACCACAATCACTAAAGGAAGAAAATAATTTTGCAGGCTCTAATAGCTTCTTACAGAAATGGCTTCGATATTATTATTATCATTCTTTTCTTTCTTCATCTTCCTTTTTATTCCCAAGTCTGGGAGTAAGGTGCGTGACAAGCATCGGAAAAGAAAAGCAGTAGAAGAATAGGACAAAAGTCGAAAAGAAAGCCCAGCCTTACCTCCCCTCTGTACCATTAAATAGTAAGAACTCGTCGCAATCAGAAAATCCACCCTAGAGCTTCACGAAACCACGACGGACCCTCACTATGGTAAATCGTCAATGTAAAGGTTCATCCATTGGCCCAGGTGGGCCACAACCATACCCCCTCGCAAAACTCCGCCATTCACTCCTATTAAGCACCTTTATTCTCGCCTCTGCCAAACTCACATTTCTCTCCTTCAAACATTCGTTTACTGACTCAATCCACCTTTTCTTCGGTCTCCCAGCCAGTCGGTTCCCAACACACTCGCCACTATACATCCTCTTAACCAACCGACTATCATTCATCCTTTCCCCATGACCAAACCATCTCAACATACTTTCATTTATTCTCTCGTTTATCCCTTTCTTCACACCACACAACTCTCTAATACGTTCATTCCTCATTTTATCAATTCTTCTCACACTTAGCACTCCCCTAAGATTGTCCATCTGAGCGCATTGAACTTTAGATCTATACTTCTTATTCCAGACCAAGTTCACTACTATACAATAACACAGGTAACAACATACCCTCATGTAAGACCCTAGCGCACTCAAGACTTAGTCCCTTTACATTCTTCAAGGATTTAATTGCACCAGCCACCTTCCTGCCATTCACAACTTTCCTACTACACTCTGCATCATCCGTTCCCTTCTCATCCAACATATACCCTAAATATTTAAACTCAGACACTTGTTCCAGCTGCTCACCATCTAACATAACTTCACACCGGGGACTGTCCTCACTCACAACCATAACCTTACTCTTATCTACGTTTACTTTCAAACCCCTCATTTTACACACCCTGCCAAATCTCTCTACCAATCCTCTCAAACTCTTCAGATTCGCCACACAAAACCAAATCATCCGCATATAAGGTAGGGCACACTCCACTCATCTCCATTCTCCATCATTCCAACACCATTTCCTACCACCCCCTCTAATTCTTTCATATATCCCATCCATATACAAATTGAATAACCAAGGAGACATAACACAACCCTGTCTCACTCCGCTATTAATACTAAACCAATCACCTTTGACACCATTTATTCTTACACACGCCTCACTATCGTCATACATACTTTTGATTCCATTCAGAAGCCTACCACCAACACCATATATCACTAGCACCTGCCATAGAGCTTCCTATTAATCCTATCATACGCCTGTTGCAAATCCATAAAACCTAAATACAATTTATTCTTCTTCTCCCTCATTTTCTCAATCATTTGTTTCAATCATTATTATTATTATTATTATTATTATTATTATTATTATTATTATTATTATTATTATTATTATTATTATTATTATTATTATTATTATTATTACTATATTATTATTATTATTATTATTATTATTATTATTATTATTATTATTATTATTATTATTATTATTATTATTATTATTATTATTATTATTATTATTATTATTATTATCAGAGTAATGGATCTTCTTCGGTTTCACACGTTCACTATCGGTTATGCCTGGTGTTCAGACTACGGAAATCCTGAAGAAAAAGAGCATTTTGAGAATGTCTTGAAGTTCTCTCCTCTGCATAATGTCAGACCTCCTAAAGAAAACGTACAGGTAACTTAAATTTAGTTTCGTTGCAAAATATTGAACTTTTATCTATTATATGTTCTATTTTAACCTATTCATTTATTTATCATCATCTACCTCATTTCCCCAGATTAAGGGTGAGGTGCGCAGCAAACACAGGAAACAGAAAATTAGTTGATGAACATAACCTATTCCCTTAAGTGAGAGCTCGTTGCAGTAAGAAAAATTCACCCTAGGATTTCACAAGACTGCGACGAACCCTCACTGTGGCATCTCGTCAATGTTGGGTTCATCCCTGAAACAAGGCCTACAACCATAACCCCTCAAAACCCCGCCATTATTATGCACCTTTCATCTCGTCTCTGCCACACTCACATTTCTTCACTGACTCAATCCACTCTTTCTTCGGTCTTCCAGCCGGGCGACAGCACACTCACTATTATGGACCTGTTTAACCAACCGACTATCATCCACTCTTTCCATATAACCATACCATCTCAATGTACTCTCGTTTTTTCTCTCATTTACGCCTTTCCTCACACCACACCTTAGATCTATACATCTTATTCCAGACCATGGTTTCACTACTATACATTAACGCAGATAACAATATACCGTCATGGAAAACACTACCTCACCCAAGACTTTGTCCCTTTTCATCCAACATATATCCTAAATATTTAACTCGGATACTTGTTCCAGTTGCTCACCATCAAACATGATTTCACACCGAAGACTTCTTACTCACTACCATAACCTTACTCTTATCTACATTTACTTTCATACCCCTCCTTTTACACACCTTGCCAAACCCCTCTACCAATCCTCTCAAACTCTCTTCAGATTCTCCACACAAAATCAAATCATCCGCATACAATTAGCAGGGTACCCTCCACTTTCTTCCATTCTCCATCATTCTAAAACCTTCCCCTATCATCCCTACTCTAACTTTCATAACCTCATCCATATACAAATTAAATACATCCCTGCCTCACCACTATTAATATTAAACCAATCACTTTCCACTCTATTTATTCTTACATATATACTTTTGATTCCATTCAAAAGTCTACCACCAACACCATATATCACTAACACCTGCCACAGAGCTTCCCTATTAATTTTGTCATACTCCTGTTGCAAGACCATAAAACCTAAATAAAATATATTCTTCTCTCTCATTTTCTCAATCATTTGTTTCAATGTAAAAATTTGATCGACACATTCTCTACCACTTATAAATGCACCTTGTTCACCAATCAATCCTTCAGTCACTCGACGTACTCTTTCAACCAAAATACCAGCATATAACTTCCATACAACTCTCAATAAACTAATTTCCCTATAGTTCCTATAGTTCCCCTTATCCCCCTTACCCTTATATAATGGTACTATAACAGCTCTCCTCCAATCCCTTGGGACTATACCCTCCATAAACGCTTTGCTACCCAACTTCCAAATCCATTCAATCACTATCTCCTACATTCTAGATCATTTCACCAGTAATTCCATCAATGCCTGCAGATTTACCATTCTTCAACTTTCTCACTCTACCTATTACCTCCTCCTTACTAATTACCTCACCCCCAAAATACCTATTTCTTCTTTCACCATCAAACCCACACACATTCACTATCACCTCTTCATTACTGCCAATGTTATGCAGCTTTTCGATGTGTTCCCTCCACACTCTTCTCACATTCATTTCATCAATTACGAAAGCACCAACCCTAATCATTATTTTAAGCAGGTTCCCCTTATTATCATTCTTAACCTTTCGCGCTTCCTTCCAGAAGAGCTTCCTATTCCCTTGTAAGTCCCCATTCATCCTCTTTCCAAACTGTTCATTTACCTTATTTTCCTCCTACGTATGCAACTTTTAGTCTTCCTTTTTTCCTCCCTGCATAATTCCAAACATTTTTCTTTTGAGACCTCATCATTTGCTTTCAGCACATTCAAACACGTCTGTTATTTTACTTCTAACCGCTTGCATCACCTCTTCATTCCACCAGTCACTGTTAAGATTCTTTCTTCTTGCTTTAACACATCCACATACTTCTCTTTCACTTTATATATGAAAAAAATATATATATTATCTTCTTACTTATAAATATTATTCAAAAGCTTAATCGAACTATAGAATACAAATTAATAACTCGATATTTTATATACATCCTCATCATCCACATTTAATAATTGCGGAAGCGGATATTTCAAAATTGTGAATTGCGGATAAGGATGTGAATGTCACATACACCACTTTTATATATATATATATATATATATATATATATATATATATATATATATATATCTATATATATGTGTGTGTATATATATATATATATTTATATATATATAACTATCTTATATATATATATATATGTATATATATTTGTATATACATATATATATATATATATATATATATATATATATATATATATATATATATATATATATATATATATATATATATATATATATATATATATATATATATATATATATATATATATTCTGACGAGAGTTGCAATTTTTGATGTTTTAAATAAACGTTGTTTAATTTATTTTTTTTTGTTCGCATGTGGGAGAAATCTAATGGAAAATAAACATTATTTTTGTGAATTTTTTTTTTTAAGTGAGAATTTTCTTTAATGTCCAGCAAACTGACGGTTGAATGGAAGAGAGGGCATAAGCAACAGCTTTGGAATGTACTTTTTCTTTTAAAGAGAGAATCTTCTGAAGTCTGGTCTGAAGAGCTAGTACCTTGTGTTTTATGAGTTTTAGCGTTTCAAGGATATATATGTATGTATATATATATATATATATATATATATATATATATATATATATATATATATATATATATATATATGTATAGAGATAAATATAAAAAAATTTTTTATATTTATATATATATATATATATATATATATATGAGTATACTATATATATATATATATATATATATATATATATATATATATATTTATATTTACTCATATATATATATATATATATATATATATATATATATATATATATATATATATATATATATATATATATATATATATATATATATATATATATATGCCTGAAGGGCTAAAGGTCAAAAAATTCCGTTTAGTAATTTCCAGTAGAGATATTTAAAGAGCAAAAGTATTTAATAATAAAAAAATGTCTTATACCTTTTTCTATTCAGCTGTCTAGATGTATGTTCTTTCTAGTCTTAGGTAATCTTGTACCTAGAGCTTTATATTTGGTTCTTAAAAGTCCTTGTTACATATTTAATGAATTGATGAGTTTGAAGACAAGAAATTAATTTACAACAGGGCATTATCTATATATATATATATG
>JABUQX010143759.1:0-7500 GCA_015478945.1 Trachelipus rathkii
TGTTGTACTTCGTTCGGTTATCGGAATGGGTGTTTTAACCGTTTTCATATTTATCATTGAAACGCTTTCGCGTTTTCGTGCGCCCTTCAATTTTATTGTAAGCCTTGAAAATTGGAATAAGTATTACAGACCCATATAAATATATATATATATATATATATATATATATATATATATATATATATATATATATATATATATATATATATATATATATATATATATATATATATATATATATATATATATATATATATATATATATATATATATATATATATATATATATATATATATATATATATATATATATATATATATATATATATATATATATATATATATATATATATATTCACTACACACACACACACACACACACACACACACACACACACACACACACACACACACACACACACACACACATATTACTTACACACACACACAGACACACATAAACACAATACTGAGTTACTGAGTTAAAAAACCTTTGGTCTTCCATGGGTCAATTTTGGCCCACCCTAATTTTTGGCCATCCTTAATTTTTAGGCAGCCCTAATTTTTCGACCAACCCTTTGGTCTTCCATAGGACAACTTTGAGAACCCAAATTTTTCGGTCAACCCTTTTGTATTCTACGGTACAATTTTGGCATTGTAACTTTTTTGACCTTGTAGCTTTTTTGATGGCTTTGATGGTTCCCAATCATCGTAAGGAGTATCTAGTGATGTTCTATTAGTGTTCTATGAGTATTCTATGAGTATTAGATGAGTGCCAGGTGAGTGCCAAGTGAGTGCCAATGAGTGCCAATGAGTGCCAAGTGAGTGCCAATGAGTGCCAAGTGAGTGCCAAGTGAGTGCCACATAGTGCCAAGTGAGTGCCACATAGTGCCAACTGAGTGCCACTTTTTTCAAGCCTTTTCTAGCCTCCCCTGAGCCTAGAATAGCCCTAATATGGGTGTCTACCCCTATGTTATAAGGTATGAGGATTCGATTGGTGTATATTACAAGCTGCTAGGATACTTCCTACTATGAGTTAGTATTTTTCTAACACTTATACACACATTCACTATGACACTTATACACACTATGACACTTATAAGCACTTACACTCTCCATAGACACTTACACTAACCCATATACACTTACACGCACACCCACACACACACAGATACACTTACACTTACACTCACACACTTTTATATTTTTACTTAATACTTTTTAATTTATAAATTTTTAAAAATTGTATGTAAGAAGAAAAAGCCAAAGTGGCTGATATATAATCATTTTATTTTACTACAATTGTACGAACTTTTATTAAAAACATATACTTTACATACCTTAAAGCAGTAAATCAGTAAATCAATAGAGGTGTTACCTAACACCTAAGGGATTAGTATGCTTTTGTTTTACTGCTTTACTGCTTTAACTTTTACTGCTTTACTGCTTTACTGTTTTAACTCTCTGCTTTACTGCTTTAACTCATATATTTATTAACATTACATACCTTAAAGCAGTAAATCAGTAAATCAATAGAGGTGTTACCTAACACCTAAGGGATTAGTATGCTTTGTTTTACTGCTTTACTGCTTTAACTCTGCTTTACTGCTTTAACTCACATACATTACATACCTTAAAGCAGTAAATCAGTAAATCAATAGAGGTGTTACCTAACACCTAAGGGATTAGTATGCTTTTGTTTTACTGCTTTACTGCTTTAACTTTCTGCTTTACTGCTTTAACTTTCTGCTTTACTGTTTTAACTTTCTGCTTTACTGCTTTAACTTTCTGTTTTACTGTTTTAACTCATATATTTATTAACATTATGTTTTTTATTTTGTTTTAATACTTTTTATTTATTTTATTATTATTTTTATTTATTTTTATTATTATTTTTATTATTTTATTATTTTATTTTTATTTTTATTATTATACTTATTGTTATTTACTTGCCTATTGTTATTATTTAGAACACACATACACACACGCACACACACACACACACACACACACACACACACACACACACACACACATACTTACACTTATACACACATTCACTATGACACTTATACAGGAGTGCGGGTTGTTGTGTTTTCTCGTGATGGATTGTCAATGTACATAGATAATAATAATAATAATAAAGAAAACCCGAATTATTTAAAAAACTTTGAAATATTTTTAGTTAACATCGAGTGAATAATATAAATGTAAGTGAATAATTGTTATTTTTAAATAAGAACTTAGAAAGATTTTAATAAAATACATGTTATGTTAGCAGAGAAGAACTTATTTTGTTCTTTTTATACTTATTACATGGCTAAAGATGATGTAAAGCAGTAAGTCAATAGAACAAAACGTGGCATAGCTTGGTGTAGAGGGGTGCTAGGGGCTGACCTTACTGATTTACTGATTTATTGCTTTAAGGTACGTAAAATATATGTTTTTAATAAAATTTCATAAAATTTTAGTAAAAGTTATTTTAAAACTTGATAGTTATAAAATTTATAAACAAAAAGTATTAACAGTTAATAATAAATTCTTTGTTCAAAGGTAATGATTGATTTATTATAGAAGTTTTAAGAAACTTTGAAATAATTTTAGTTATATTTGAATGAGTAATATAAATGTACGTGTTTAATTAAAACATAAAATGTTTTAATAAATTATACGTTATATGTGTAAGTGAGTGTGTGTGTGTGTGTGTGTATAAGTAAATCTGTGTGTGTAAGTAAATCTGGGTGTGTGAGTGTAGGTAAATCTGCGTGTGTAAGTAAATCTGTGTGAGAGTGTAAGTAAATCTGTGTGTGACTGTGTGTGTGAGTGTATGTGAATGTAAGTGTCTATGGAGTAAATAGTAAGTGTCATAGTGAATGTGTGTATAAGTGTCATAGGTAGTGTGTGTGTCGTGTGTATAAGTGTAAGTGTAAATGTAAGTGTCTATGGGTAAATGTAAGTGTCATAGTGAATGTGTGTATAAGTGTCATAGTGAATGTGTGTATAAGTGTAAGTATGTGTGTGTGTGTGTGTGTGTGTGTGTGCGTGTGTGTATGTGTGTTCTAAATAATAATAACAATAGGCATGAAGTAAATAACACTAAGTATAATAATAAAAATAAAAATAAAATAATAAAAATAATAAAAATAATAATAAAAATAAATAAAAATAATAATAAAATAAATAAAAAGTATTAAAACAAAATAAAAAACATAATGTTAATAAATATATGAGTTAAAACAGTAAAACAGAAAGTTAAAGCAGTAAAGCAGAAAGTTAAAACAGTAAAGCAGAAAGTTAAAGCAGTAAAGCAGAAAGTTAAAGCAGTAAAGCAGTAAAACAAAAGCATACTAATCCCTTAGGTGTTAGGTAACACCTCTATTGATTTACTGATTTACTGCTTTAAGGTATGTAATGTATGTGAGTTAAAGCAGTAAAGCAGAAAGTTAAAGCAGTAAAGCAGTAAAACAAAAGCATACTAATCCCTTAGGTGTTAGGTAACACCTCTATTGATTTACTGATTTACTGCTTTAAGGTATTAATGTTAATAAATATATGAGTTAAAGCAGTAAAGCAGAGAGTTAAAACAGTAAAGCAGTGAGTTAAAGCAGTAAAACATGAGTTAAAGCAGTAAAACAGTAAAACAAAAGCATACTAATCCCTTAGGTGTTAGGTAATAACACCTCTATTGATTTACTGATTTACTGCTTTAAGGTATGTAAAGTATATGTTTTTAATAAAAGTTCGTACAATTGTAGTAAAATAAAATGATTATATATCAGGCACTTTGGCTTTTTCTTCTTACATACAATTTTTAAAAATTTATAAATTAAAAAGTATTAAGTAAAAATATAAAAGTGTGTGAGTGTAAGTGTAAGTGTATCTGTGTGTGTGTGTGTGTGGGTGTGCGTGTAAGTGTATATGGGTTAGTGTAAGTGTCTATGGAGAGTGTAAGTGCTTATAAGTGTCATAGTGTGTATAAGTGTCATAGTGAATGTGTGTATAAGTGTTAGAAAAATACTAACTCATAGTAGGAAGTATCCTAGCAGCTTGTAATATACACCAATCGAATCCTCATACCTTATAACATAGGGGTAGACACCCATATTAGGGCTATTCTAGGCTCAGGGGAGGCTAGAAAAGGCTTGAAAAAAGTGGCACTCAGTTGGCACTATGTGGCACTCACTTGGCACTATGTGGCACTCACTTGGCACTCATTGGCACTCACTTGGCACTCATTGGCACTCACTTGGCACTCACCTGGCACTCATCTAATACTCATAGAATAATCATAGAACACTAATAGAACATCACTAGATACTTCTTACGATGATTGGGAACCATCAAAGCCATCAAAAAAGCTACAAGGTCAAAAAAGTTACAATGCCAAAATTGTACCGTAGAATACAAAAGGGTTGACCGAAAAATTTGGGTTCTCAAAGTTGTCCTATGGAAGACCAAAGGGTTGGTCGAAAAATTAGGGCTGCCTAAAAATTAAGGATGGCCAAAAATCAGGGTGGGCCAAAATTGACCCATGGAAGACCAAAGGGTGGGTAGTGTGTTTGTACGTGTGTATAAGTAAATCTGTGTGTGAGTGTATGTATAAATATGTGTGTGTGTGTGTGTGTGTGTGTGTGTGTGTGTGTGTGTGTGTGTGTGTGTGTGTGTGTGTGTGTGTGTGTGTGTGTGTGTGTGTGTGTGTGTTAAGTGAATATATATATATATATATATATATATATATATATATATATATATATATATATATATATATATATATATATATATATATTTATTATACTGCTATAAATATATATATATATCTAAATATATATATATATACAGTTCAAATTACTTATTCCAATTTTCAAGGCTTACAATAAAATTTAAACAAAAATGGGCCTGCGCATGTTTGGAGTAGTAAAAATGCCACGTGTTAGTTCTCGGGACGAAACCTAATACCGAAAATAAAATAAAAATAATTAAAGTAAAAATAATCACAATATGTAAATAATTAAAAATAATTAAAATAATAAAAATAATTACAATAAGTAAATAATTAAAATAATTCAAATAAAAATGAATAAAATTTTCGATATTAAAGCTGACAAACCTGATGGCAAAGTAATAGGTTGCTTTCTGGATTTGCATGAGCATGTTTGGGTAGTAAAAAACACGAATGTGATTCTAAAATTGGTTTTATGACTTTTTATTTTCTAAAATACAACGTGTTTAGCGAAATGCTGAGCATTGCTCCACGTGCTAGTTCTACAAAATAATTATTTACGCATTGTAATTGTAATTATTTAATAAAATTAATTAAGATAAAATAAAATTTACGTTATTATAATTATTATTATTATCATTATTATTATTATTATTATTATTATTAATATTATTATGTTACATAGCAGTTTAGAGAGAGGCCAAGCTGGGTAATAGTAGCGCAGAGGTGAACAGCCCAAAAATCTCTCTCTCTCTCTCTCTCTCTCTCTCTCTCTCTCTCTCTCTCTCTCTCTCTCTCTCTCTCTCTCTCTCTCTCTTTCCGTTTTTTTATATATATATATATATATATATATATATACTCTTATTTATAGATTTCGTAACTTTCTCATCTATATATCCATATATATATATATATATACTCTCACTCTCTGCTCTTATATATACTATCTCACTATACTATAAATATACTACATATATATATATATATATATATATATTTTTTATATATATAAATATATATATATATATACTATATATATATATATATATATATATATATATATATATATATATATATATATATATATATATATATATATATATATATATATATATATAAATTATTATTATTATTATTATTATTATTATTATTATTATTATTATTATTATTATTATTATTATTATTATTATTATTATTTGGAAGCCGCGGACTTGCTTTTATAGACTTGAAAATTAAATTATGTATTCTCTCAATTCGTAGCGCTGGACGGGTGGTTAAAAGGTCAGGGGTTTGCCTCGGTGGTGAGAGGTCGAGTTCTATTTTGATTTATGACCGATGGGGAACTCGAACATATAAAGACGATAAGGCTTGAGGTGGTAAGGAAGGTTAAGAACAGATGAAAAATCGTGAGTCATGACCACGTGGGCACAGGTGTGTGTGTGTGTGTGTGTGTGTGTGTGTGTGTGTGTGTGTGGGTGTGTGTGTGCAGATGGGTGGCGGGACTGGCGGGCTGGGACATAAGGCGGGCGGATGTGAACCTACGGTTCAGGTGGGATGGGAAACGCGCCGGGCGGGAACGCGGCTGCAGAAACGCGGCGGGCTTGCGGTTCGCACCTGCGGGTGCTGCGGATTCGAAACAACAAGGTTAAGACATCAAAAAAGGGCTAAGCCCCTAAAGACAGATCAAAAATCACCGTGGGCAAAAATTGACCCATGATCGAAAAAATTAGGGGGGGTAAAATAGGGGGTAATACGTACGACGGAGGCTTCGCCTCCGTCTGGCGCAACCCTTCTTCGAAGGGTTGCAAAAATTAGGGTTGCCAAAAAATTAGGGTTGCCAAAAAAATTAGGGTGTAAAAATTAGGGTTACTTAAAAAAAAAAATTACGGTGGCAAAAATACGTAGATTTAAAATGACCCATGGAAGACAAAGGTTGGTCGAAAAAAAGGTCAAGGCCCAAAAAGGTACCAAAAAGGTCAAGGTCAGGTAAATCGCGTTGGTCAAGGTCAGGTAAAATCCTAGGATTCTGCGGGGGCCCATGTCATTTTGCGTGCAAAATGGATCTCCTACTACTTATATATATATATATATATATATATATATATATCTTATATATATATATATATATATATATATATATATATATATATATATATATATATATATATATATATATATATATATATATATATATATATATAAATTACTCTTGCCGCGCGAGTAAGTTGTTACACAGCACCGCTTGCGCGCAACGCGCATTTGGAGAGAGCGGTCTGCCATGCATTTACAGCAACTCTGCTGTTGCATTTACTATAGTATTCGTTAGTTTAGTTTTCATTTAACTCCATAAATACCTAATGAAAAAATAATTTAACTACAAGATAAAATAATTTTGAAAATGAAAAAAAAATCTCATTTAAGACAGTTAATAAAAAGTACACAAAACCGACTTATGAAACTTCACAAATTTTGGTTTAAAATAAATAAAATCTTTTATTTCTGATTTTACCCTCGGATCATAAAATGCATTTCTTATTTTTATCCATTTAGGAACATTTACTATATATATATATATATATATATATATATATATATATATACTATATATATATATATATATATATATATATATATATATATATATATATATATTTTTTTTATATATATATATACATATATATATATATATATATATATATATATATATATATAAAGAGATTGGATAGCGTCGGTGAGGGCGTTAGAGTTGTTGAGATGAAAGGGCATATGTTGCACTCATT
>JABUQX010143759.1:20000-24532 GCA_015478945.1 Trachelipus rathkii
CGAGATCTTCAAGAGGACGCTTTTTAAGTAAGCCTTGTAAAAAGTAAACGGCATAGAGTCCACATATCTGTGACGAGAATGATTGTATCGGAAACGTTAAGGTTTTCTTGTAATTAAATTATTTTATTTAATTTTATTTAATTTTAAGTTTTATTATTTACAATGAAAAAATATCCCTTTGATTTTTACGCTTCTGCGTCTTTCTTTTGCGTTTTTTACGTATCTTACGCTTCTTATTCGTCATCCTTTTCGTATCATGTCCAGAAGAGTTCGTCCGCTGTCGCTTCCTCTTCTTCTTTTTCTTTGTTATTGGTCGTGACTGTTTTTTAACTTTTTTTCTTGATCGCTTAGCAATTCTTTTTCTTCGATTCAAACCCTGACCAGTCATTTTTTTCCTAATTTTGCGCTTAACGGCATTTAACATATCATCGGAAGCGTCTGCTAGTCTACGTTTTAAGGATAACTTTGCATCCTCGCCGCTGGCGATATCGTGCAAAGTTTCTATGCCAGCCTTTACAGCTTTTTTGCCTATATAGGTACCGCTGCGTTTCAAAAGAGGCATGGCACCTCTCAAGAGACGTGCAAAAAAGCCAGAAACGCCATACCCACGCTGCAATCTTGAGCCGACAAAGTACTTATCAACCCTCATTTTCAACAACTAGAGGTTTTCTTTTAACTAACCTTACCTGTATAGAAGTTAGTTATTGAATGAGTGTAAACCAACTATGCAATGCTTTAAATAGGTGTAACCCTCCCTCTCAAGTTTGACCTGGTGTCTCACCGTATAAAGTCTAGTAATACCTTTTCCTCCTTACATGCATTTTACAAATTAGACTTCCAGGTGTAAAACGGAAGGCATTACCCTCTACGTCTTTAATGTATATTCTTATAGAACTAATTTCGGATTTACTTAGAGGTAGATAATGAACATTCGGAAAGGTGATTACCTTATCAGTAAGGTGCACAACCCGCAGTAGAGGCGCTGTAATGTTTCCCACATACTGATGGGAAACAACATCTGTATAAACGTACGCCAAACCAGGGCGGCTGAGCATCTCGGATGGGGTACATGTATAATGCAGTACTCGGTCTGCGTCATCTTTTTGTTCATGCCAAGTTAAGGGTTTATTCTCCACAGAAAGTATAACCCTCTTCAACATAGTAGGGATGTCATGAAGTATATCCAGCTCACCATACCTTTTACGAATATGTTTTCTTTGCCATGGTGATCGCTCGAGAAAAAACGTATCACGGTCTCGCAGGTTTACACTTGCTTTTGATCTTAAAGATATTATTACTTTATCTTCATTGGTTCGCATATCAGTTTTGTATATCAAATCCTTACACATAATACTCATATCAAAGAGGTCGTTTAAATGACTGAAAATAGCAGGCACCGAATTAAAATAAGACCGTCGCAGAGCAAATTCTTCAATGAAGTATTCTTTTGTAGCAAATGTGGCCGTATTCATCTTTTTGGCAATTGTAGTCCTTTTCAGAAAACGAGTACCTTCCACTTGTAATATAGTTTCAACACATTCTACACTTCTGTACACAGTCATCCAGAATAGATTGGGTGGTAAATTTTCTATGTCTGTATTTAATATCATTTCACATAATCCCACTTCATACTCTGGTCGTTCAAGGTAAACATGGTTAACTAGTTCAGTTGTGAAATCAGCGAGATTATTATCAGGATGTAAATCCAAGGAGGCTGAAGATGGTAGAGTTAAATAAAAGTGATCTAACCTCTCCATGATTATAATATCAACTGATTAATGATTCTTAACTTCACTTGCTTTTATATAAGTATTAAACTTAGCAGGGTATCCCCTCCATTTCACCAGATACTGTTTATTTTTTCCTTTTCCTCTAGTAGCTAATATTTTTTCAATTTTATATTCGTGAGTTACAGGGTTGAACCTTACTTTTTGTATTTCTTGTTTATAAAATCCTCCTTTTATCTTTTCACCATTTAAATCCTCCAGATAATATAACTTTAAACTATCACGACGGTGCGACCGGATATTGTGAACTTTAAAAACTTCAGTAGTCCAACCGGCTTCATACCCCTTTCTGAATCTTTCTTCTGTTCGAGATACTCTTACATAATCGTTTACCTTTATTCCTGAATTATCTTTTATTTTGTTTTCTTTTTCGTCCCTATGCGATGTATGACCTCTCGTTTTTGACATTTCTAAAGGAGTTGACTTTATAGTTCTATGGTAAGACCTGTTATAGGAATAAGCCAGATCGTCCAGTATATCAATATATTTAAAAGTGTTCATCTTAGTAAAATACCTATGCATGCGCTCTTTAATAGTACGCTGGACTCTTTCAACTATAGCCGCTTTGTTTACGGAAAATGTATTGTAATAGCTTATACCATACTCCCAGAGCAGCTCCTGAAACTCTCGGCCCTTGAACTCCATTCCTGAATCTGTCCAAAATGATTTAGGTGTTCTCCGCTCGTCCTTTATAATTTCAAGTACAGCATTGGCAACTGTAGCTGATCTTTTATCTTTTAAGGGTTTCAACCATAGGTATCTAGAGTATACGTCAATAGTAAAAAGTACGTATTGAAACCCACCATTATAAGAACTATATTTAATCATCTCCGTTAAATCTAATTGCCACACACTATCGACCTGATGGGCTATGGTTTTCCGTGTAGGAAATTTTTTTCTTACAGGTTTATGTAGAGTAAATGCCTCTTCCCCCTCTAGATATTTTTTTAACTCTTTTTTCTCAATATCAGGATATCTTAATGCGAATCTAGTGAAACCCCCAAAACTATTTGGTTCTCTCAGGTTGAAGTAATGTTTATCAACTACCTCCTTTGCACCCATGCTAGCTACTGATCAATATGTAAACGGTTTATATATATATATATATATATATATATATATATATATATATATATATATATATATATATATATATATATATATATATATATAAAATATAAATAAATAAATAATAAAAATAAAAATAAATAAAATAAAAATATAAAAAAAAATAATAAAAATAAAAAATAAAATTAAATAAAATAAAAATAAAAAATAAAAATAAATAAAATAATAAAAATAAAATAATAAAATAATAAAATAATAAAATAAATAATAAAATAAAATAATAAAATTAAATAAAATAAAATAAAAATAATATATATATATATATATATATATATATATACATACTACAAATAAAAAAAATAAAAGAATATATATGAATATATATAACTTACGAATAATATAAATAAATAAAAAAATATATATTAATAATAATAAATATATATATATATATATATATATATATATATATATATATATATATATATATATATATATATATATATATAATATAAAAATAAAAATAAAAAAAAAAAATATAAAAAATTAAAGGATATATATATATATATATATATATATATATATATATATATATATATATATATATAATATATATATATATAAAATATAAATAAAATAAAATAAAAATATTATATATATATATATGCACAATCCAAAAAATAAAAAGGTTAAGGAAATGTAAAATATAAAAACATTTTATTTACACTGATGCAATAATATTTACACTGAAGCAATAATATTTACAGTAATAATAATAATTAGGGTTATTTGAATATATTACTTTAATGCATCGAGAATTGCTTGCGTTGCTTCTACGTAGGATTCTAATCCTACCCTTCCCTCTCCTGTAATGAATGTGTACATTTCAGCCGCTGAAATCTTCAGAGTATGATTTTTACATCTTTCCCCACTCATTTCCTGATTCCATGCAGGAGAAAAACGATTAATGTCTACGACCTCTATCATCTTCGCTACGTTGTTAGAGTTAAATAAAAAACTATCACTGTAGATATTATAAACCAATCGATAAGCTGTGTGTATGAGGTCTTCCAGTGTATTCGTATCTTCTAATCTATGTAGGAATTCATCATTCATCTTTAGGAACAACTCGATGTCTTCTTTACCACTTATTGTAATTGTGTGCGCACTTGGTGAGAAAACAGATGAAGCATTACGGCGCAACCAACACCCTATATGTACGCGTGGAACGTTTTCGTGTAAGGAAAAAATCAAGGTTAACCGCTTGTGATCTTCATGGCCTCCTTGTGATATAGCTATCCCCCATTCATTTAACAAGCTGAGGTTTATGTAGTCTTTGGACTTCCAATCCGAAACAGCTTCCATGATGATGGCGAGACTTTCTACAGAGATGAATAAAGGCTTATTATAAGTAGGTTGAGGGGATAAGCATGTAATGTAGCGATCCCCTGATGGCCTTCTTCTAAAACGTAAGAATGCTGATGCACCACAGACCAAGACGTTAGCTCACTGATCGTGATATTTCTAACTAAGCACGTCATTTTGGATGTAACACAACTACTAACCATTGGAAGGTAGGAATACAAATATATGGTGATTTAGAGTGCGCTGTGTCTTATATACATGAATAAGAGGTGGGCGGAGCTTATCTAGCTCCGCCCCGTTTACTGCCTTACATTC
>JABUQX010143760.1:5000-13785 GCA_015478945.1 Trachelipus rathkii
ATTTTGCAAGGGCAATGAAGATCAAGAAGAGAAAGCAGAAGAAGGAGGCAAAAAGAAGATCAAAGAGATAACAAAGAGAAGGAAGAGTGTTTGCAAGACTTTTGCCCTTTAAGAAAAAGAGAAACCGTCAATCACATTTTCAAATTATGAATCACAGGAAATGTTTTGTTGTTGGTCCTACACCATGTTAAGGTTAGGTTAGGTTGAGTTAGGTTGATTGGACAGGTTAGGTTAGATTTAGGTTAGGATAGGGTAAATCATTCAGCTTAGTTTTGCTTTCCTGGTATTCACACCACAGTATCTTCATCCACCAGTACTCCTTCAGCTCTCAGTTGCTTGGTAACCTGGTATTTGAACCAAGAGTGGTAGCTCCTGTGCTTTTAAAACTGCATAACCTCTTATGACACTGATTTCAGAACATTACGGAAGCTCAATCTTTTGCTTTCATTTGCCAAACTGGTTCGAGTTTTTGACCTTTCCTTAAGTAACTCATCCATCCTTTCCATCCTGTTTTTCACTATTTGACAATCTACTTGTGATGTGTGTGTGTAGTGTGTTATTGTGTGTGTAGTATGTGACATGTGTGTGTATTGTGCGATGTGCGAGTGTGTGTGTGTGGGGAGCGGGAAGGTGTGTGATGCAGGCGTAATTTGAGGGTGATGAATTCATTTCTAAACATAACTACACTCTAATTTCTACTCAAATTTTTGGTTGGTGTCAGCCTCATTTTATTATCATCTCCTCCTCTTCTGTTTTCCACCTATCCCCTCGTTCCTCCTTACCTACTACTACTACTTTACTACTACTACTACTACTACTACTACTTTACTACTACTCAACTACTACTACTACTACTAATAATAATAATAATAATAATAATAATAATAATAATAATAATAATAATAATAATAATAATAATAATAATAATAATAATAATAATAATATAATAATAATAATAACAATAATAATAATAATAATAATAATAATAATAATAAATAATAATAATAATAATAATAATACTACTTTACTAATAATAATAATAATATGTTTTATTAGTAATCCTTTAAGGTGATTCATTAGGAATTAGTAGAAACGATTAGACAATATAATTTATGCTATTAAACATTCATTATTCTACAATCCTTTTCCCTAATTTTAACACATTATTTACATATTGCTTGTCTTGTCCACATGTTATTTGTATCATCTTTATTATTTTTATTTTTATTTTTATTTTCAATTAAATTTTTGGTCACACATTTTTGTTTATATTATTCACACACATTCTTATTATTTTACAGAATATTACCCTTTGCCACTACTAATTACTACAAATTTCAATAATAATAATAATAATAATAATAATAATAATAATAATAATAATAATAATAATAATAATAATAATAATAATAATAATAATAATAATAATAATAATAATAATTGGACAAAAAATTTTAATTTCTTGAATTTCACCTTTTAGCATAAACACTAAAGAGAGAGAGAGAGAGAGAGAGAGAGAGAGAGAGAGAGAGAGAGAGAGAGAAGAGAGAGAAGAAGAGAGAGAGAGAGAGACATTGATGAGAGAGAGAGAGGCATTGATGAAGAGACAGAAACAGAGACATTTAGGGGAGAGAGAGAGACATTGATGAAAGAGAACAGAAACAGAGACATTTGGGAGAGAGACATTGATGAGAGAGAGACATTGATGAGAGAGAGAGATACATTGATGAGAGAGAACATTGATGAAAAGAGAGAGACAGGAACATTGATAGAGAACTGTTAACAAACAGAACATTTGGGGAGAGAGAGAGAGAGAGACAGAGAGACAGAGAGAGAGACGCAGAACATAGAGAGAGAGAGAGAGAGAGAGAGAGAGAGAACATAGGGTAAGCGATATCTCTATAAATAATATATGATAAATATTGAAAAAACATTGGAGATACAAAAAAAATCTAGATAATGATAAAAAAAGGAAAAAAAAAAGAGACGAGAGAAAGGAAAAGTAGAGAGACATAAAATGTCATCTCAAACGTCATCATTTTAAATGTTATCTCTTTTTTTTAATGCCTCATTTCCGGAAGAAGCGTGCGAAGTAACCGGATTTAAATGGATATATATACATATATTATTGTATATGTATTTTTATACATACATGCTATTTTTAATAAAAATATGTATATATATATATTTTTGTCTGCCCTGGATTATCTATTGTAAGATTAAGACTGGCTTTGTGGGTGGCCTTAAGAGAAAAGAAGAATAGCAGGGGTGTCAGTTATAATAATAAGGAAATTATTATTAAGTTAGGGAGTGGAGAGGAGAGTGAGGTGGGGGCTCCCACTGATAGGGAATGTGTCACGTGAGTTAAAATAGAGATGCTCTATCATAATGAAACGACACAGACAGTGATATATATATATATATATATATATATATATATATATAGATATATATATATATGCTATTATTATTATTATTATTATATGTATATATATATAGAGAAGTATGAGTTAATATATATATATATATATATATATATATATATATATATAAAGCATATATATACATATTATAGTTAAGGCTATTGGTTGGTTAGGAGTTGTGGGAGCAAAGATACTATGTATATATATATATATATATATATGCAGTATATATACATATATATATATATATATATATATATATATATATATATATATAAGTTAAGAAAGAGTTATATGAGTTATATATATATATATATATATATATATATATTGGACAAAGTTTCTTAAACGGCCACAAGGAACGGGAGGTCGAACCAAAAAAAAAATATCGCAGGTAGCCTCTATGATATATAAATAGATGCTCTAGGGGCGAAATGAATTTTTTTCCTTTTTTATTGGTGAAGAGGAGGTTAGGTTAGTCAGGTTAGGTTAGTTATGTTAGGTTAGGTCAGGTAAGGTCAAACAAAGTCTGAAGTCAGAGTCAGGTCCCACCCCTGGCAAAAAATTCATTTCTGTATATAAAAAGGTTTAGCTTCTGCCCTTTTTAAAATATCATTTTCTTTACGTTTGACTGCTCAACACCTTATTTTCAATACATTTATTCACTAAGAATGTCGCGCAACAAACTAGATTCAAAACCACGGCAAAAATAAAATTATTTTGCTTTTAAATAGTTTTCATCCCGCCCCTAAAAATGTTTAATTTTATTTAAACCTAGTTTGATATGCAGTACATTTACCAATTTACAGTATTACCGTATGGGCGTAAGTAATCCTATATATATATATATATATATATATATATATATAGTTATATATATATATATATATATATATATATAGCATATATATATATATATGCGTAAAATATATATATATATATATATATGCCATATATATACATATATGTTATATATATATATATATATAATTACTTTCTCATTAATAACAGCATCGGCGTATGTAGTGTACAAAGAACTTTCCCTCTATCTAAGCTCTACCTCCCCACCAGAGGGGAGGTAGAATAAGATTCAACCCCTCTGTTTCATTATCACTGTGAAAACTCGGTACTTATTTTAATTCATTGTAGGATGCTCGGGACCCTTTTACTTGGATTACATGACATTTGTTGTGATACCTCATGGGTTAAAGGGACAGTAACCAAAAAATTCTAGTCAGGATCAATATGGGTACACACCAAGCTGCCACCACGAGATTAGCAAAGCATTTGAAATGTACCTCACCTATGACTGGCGTCGAGCTACGAACATCGTGAGTTCTTTATTAAGCATTGTACAAAGGATTTTCCCACTGAGCTACTCTTCCTCCAAAGAAGAAGAAGAAATTGTGGAATAGTTTTCAAGTTCATTGCTTTAAAATACTGTGGGAAATTGATACTTATTTATTAGAATCCGTAAACGGTGTTTAAGGCCTTTACAGGGGTCATGTGGCATTTAGCTGGCTGGCCTGTCATGGGGCAATGGGTTACAGGAGCAGCCAACCAAAAGTCAAGCAACGCCACAACATGGTATCTGTATATTTCTTGATATTAGCATTAATAAAATGAAGAAATATTTCATATCCACCTCAGGAGAGTTTCACCACTCTTCGCAACAGCGTCGCTATTATAATGGACTTTCAACTCAGCGCTACCCGGTATCCTCCCAAGAAAGTTATAGCACAATATTCAAACTATGTTTCACACATTGCAGTGAGAAATCGATGCTTAATATAATCAATAGAAGGGTGCTTTGAACCCTATGCGACCACATGGCATTCAAAGTAGCTTCTGGATTACAGGTGCAACCAGCACACCAGCCGAGCACCATGTGACACCAGTAGCAGCCCGAACTCCCATCCATTACATATTATGTTATATATATATATATATATATATATATATTATTATTATTATTATTATCATAAAGAGTACTATATAGATAATGTTAAAGTGATTATATATAAAGGTCGTAGTATTTACATATTACATATTATTGTTATTATATATATATACAGCTAAGGTTACATATATATTGTTAGAGCAGCAGCAGCTAAAGAGCAGGCTGAAAGAAAGTTATAAGGTTATTGGTTAATATACATACATATTGTTATGTTATAATATATATATATATATATATATATATATATATATATATATATATATATACATTATTATAGTATATATATATAAATTTTTATTTTTGCATATGAAGAAAAGGGAAATATAAAATACATATATATATATATATATATATATATATATATATATATATATATATATATATATATATATATATATATATATATATATATATATTTTTAATACATAAAACGTTTCCAAAATCGTTGTGGAAGAACATCCAGTTTTTGGATAAAAGAAAATGGTTATTATTAAAGTGTTAGGATTCAGATAAATATGGGATAACATTTTAGAAGATGTTATGGACCATAAAGAAAAAATGACGGTGGCGAATGGCGTCCAGTTGAGGATGGGCCCAAATTGAAGATATAGAACAGATTGCGGGGATGGCACGGTGCCAAATATGCAGATGAGAGTGAGTGATCTCGTGACATGAAGTAGTCCGTGAGTAATATTGTGGCCAATACGGGAGGAGTGCAGTCACATCGTAAAGCTCTTTCTTCCAAAAATGGAAGACTACCACCAATGTTGGTTTATTTTCTAAGTTTTCGCTCGCTGATCACTGCCTAACACTCCTGTCAGTAAGACCGGAAGCCTTGTCGGAGAGCAGGATAATAATCAGTTGATGGGAGGTGACCATGTCGAATGGCATCCCGGAGGTACCTAGAACAGCTCCGGAAAGAGGAGGCGGCCATTCTGGCATCTCTGTCAGCTATTTCGTTGCCAGTTACCCCTACGCGAGAGGGGTCCAACATAGTGTGATGTGTTCCTTCCGAGAGTATAGCACCGAAGAAATTGCTTTTTTGAGAATACCATTGAGTTTTGAGAATAGGGGGCTCAGCTTGGTCTTTGATCAAGGAATAAAATTCGAGATTACTATCATTATAACCACAAATTGCCAAAATTGAAGCATGAGGGGGAGGGCATGGGAAAGGTTGCGGTTAGGAAAGACAGCAAACGCACCCACACTGTCCCCTGTTTTAGAGCATCAGTAAATTCTGGAGTATATCCACCGTGAACTGCGGAATGAGACAAGAATGATGGCTTTAACAAGGCAGCGGGGTAACTAGATTTAGAAAGGTCAGGACCAAACAGATGGTATCGAGCAGGGAATAACCAAGGTTTGTGCTCATCACCATAGAAGAGAATAGCAGCACCTTGCAAAAGCGTGGGATAATTAGGGAAGTTATGATGTTATAAACTGTGTTTACAAATGGATAAGCATTTTGCTACTAATGTACTAAATCATATCTGGGGCCAAGGGCACCTTCTTTAAGCTTATTCGCCAGTGCAGTTTGATACTCTGCAAATGTAAAAAGACGGTTATAGGTATGATCTTCCCCTTTCCATGCTGAAAAGTCTGGTGGTGCAGTGTTAATTTTCAGTTTTCGAAAGGCTTAAGAATAATGGGAAGATCTCGAGTGGCTAGCAAAACTATAACCTAATGCATCTGCAACAGTTGCTGGAGCAGAGATCGTATCGTTTATATCAAGCCCATAACGGAGGACTGTGGGTGAAGAGTAGGAGCAGCGAGACATTTTTGCGCAACTTTCCACAACACCCGTAAAGAAAGGGGAGTCGTGGAGTTGACAGTCGAAGTATAAGCTCGAAAGTATTGTTTGCGTGTTTGACGATTAGTTGGATGGGATCTCGCCACAGCTGCTTTAAAAATAATCATGTTTGAGGTGTTGCGGGTCCTTTTGTACTGCTTGTAGAGTTTTTAATTCTCCCTGTTAGCTTTTGCACACTCTTGGGCAAGAATGGGTTGCCAAACTCCTACCTGCTGAAGATCGCGGGATGCAAGCTTCTGCTGCTGTGATGATAACTTGTTGGAAGATGTTAAAGGATTAATCAATGGTTGGAAACCGCTTGTTGAAAGGAGAAAGTGGGATAGCTGTGTCCAGATGAAAAGGAGAACACTCTGTTAGATCATAACGCCAGCTGGAATTGGGTTTTAACATTGGGCTAGGTGTAAGTTCATTTTAGGCTACTGGGTAATGGTCACTGCCATATAAGTAATCAAAGCGGAACCAAGTAAAACGATGCATAAGAGAATGGGAGAAAAAGAAATATCTATACAGGAAGAAGAGTGTGTATCTAAACGTTCATATGTAGGGAGTCCTGTGTTAATTAAAGCATCCCAGGGAAAAGTGTGTTAGGAGATCAACAAGGATCTTTAGATCTGTAACGAGAGACGGAGTCGCCCCATAAAGGGTGGCGAATGTTGAAGTCTCCTAGTATAACAACCGGAGTGGGGAGCTGCTTCAAAAGGTCAGCTAAGTCTGCCTTAGTAAACTCACTACTCGGAGCCAAGTTGATCGAGCAGACAGTGAGATCGGTGGACAGATAAATTCGTGCTGCCACTGCATGAATTCTAATATGAAGAGGGACTATAGAATAGGGGACAGACTTATGAATGAGTATTGGGTCCTCTACAACTTTTGCAGTGTGGTTTGCTTTCAAAGAGAATGTGAAATTCTTCTCCGCATTCTGGGCATATGTCATGCGGTCTTCTACAGTATTTTCGGGGATGACCAAACCGCTGTCATTTAAAGCAAAAGTTCATCGAACAAACGTACGAACAACACTGTAGATGTTGTGAACCCTATTTTCACCTTTGAAGGTGGAAAAGGGGTACTAAAGGTCAGCAGCAAACGAAGATTTGAGGTATCAGGTGAGTTCCGACGAGGAAATCTGTAAACGTTTGTAACAGGAAATCTTTTCTGCTGGAGATTTCTTAAAATGACAGCAATATCTTTATTTTTCTGTTCTAAAGAATAAATAGTACCTTGAATGTGTTTCTTATTTCATCAGGAGTGGAAATAAGAGAGATATTTCCGAGCGACGTTAAGGTTAACAAGATGGAACTTTGATTCCGTGTAGTAGCTTGAACGAGAAGGGACCCATTCTTTATTAACGTTACTTTGGGGGTCTTCAACTCCTAAAAAGCTTTTCAGCACTGTAAAATAGATAATGGTTCTCGTTCGTGCGTTGAGGCTTTGGAGGTAATGGAGCACTGGCATTATATCAGGAATGATGTCAGCTGGCAGTAAAGCAGTAAAGCAGGGAACAGCATTTGGAGTAAACAAATGAGAACGACTATGACAGTGGTCACTCTTTTCGGGATTGCCCCCAACCGGGCTTTGGGCACCTGGGGTGTCGAGCAGCTAGACGACGAATCCCCTGATGCTATGCAGAGGACTTCAGGTGTAGAAGGAATTATAGAGGAAACACCTGGTCTAGGAGTAGGAGACCAAGGTGGGGTCAGACTGGGAACCCGACAGATGGTAGTTGTGCTCGCCTTGGTTTAATAACTTATTATCATTAATAGTCAATTTCATGAAAAGTAAACCACAAACTTTCAAGCACCCTAAAATATGATCAATGTGTGCTAACAATAATACAAATGAAACATAAAAATAATAAGATGGGCCTGAACGGCGTACGTTCCATAAGAAAGCGGGTAGTCCTTCTCCACACAACAGGTCACAGGCCAGGAGACCTTACACACTTTTCCGGACCCCCCACTCAGTAAGGTAATCTTATAGATGTGGCCTTGAACATCATCCCGGAATTCAATGCGGACTCCCATCGTGGTGAACCACACGTACCCCAAACACTCACGTGGAGCCTAAGATTGTACACTGAAGTGCAAGAAAGCCTCTTCACTGGTTAGAGATAGCCCGTCCCCTGTAATTAGCGGGCCCGGTCAAAGACAAAAAGGAGTGGTTTTTATCCTGTACCCTAATTCACGGGAAGAAGTGGACCCATACGGGAAGAAGCACCGTGAACGCCCTCAAGGGGCCAGGAGTAAAAATGGGAGGACAACCCTTTTCAGTACCTAAAGGGATTGGGAGTTACTGGAAAAAGAGAGAGAGAGGGGAGTAGAGAGTAGAGAGAGAGAGAGAGAGAGAGAGAGAGAGAGAGAGAGAGAGAGAGAGAGAGAGAGAGAGAGAGAGAGAGAGAGAGAGAGAGAGAGAGAGAGAGAGAGAGAGAGAGAGAGAGAGAGGGTAGAGAATTGGAAACTTCAAGATAATTATTATATATATATATATATATATATATATATTGGAAGTGAAAGTAATGAAAAACGCGAAAAGTTGTTTCAATGATAAATGCGAAAACGGTTAAACACCCAAGTCCGAACTGAACGAAGTACAATG
>JABUQX010143762.1:0-7500 GCA_015478945.1 Trachelipus rathkii
ATATATATATAAAGAAGATAGATATATATACATATATATATATAGCATATATATAAAGAGTATATATAAGGTTATATATATATATATATAGTATATATATATATATATATATATATATATATATATATAAGTTACTTAACGGATACATGTTATTTGTTTAAATTAGTAAATATTTTGTATATCAAGCGAAAGTTTAAATAAAAATAAAAATTTTGGGGGGTTTGGGGGTGAACGAAGAAGTATTGAAAGTAATTAAATTTTTTTGTTGATTCTTTGGCGAACTAGTTTGTGGCGCGTTTATTGAAATTCAATAATATATGTGAAAGAAGTTGCATTATCCGTCCAGTGTGCATTTCAAGAGATTAGAGAGCGGTCATGGCGCACATATTATCTGTAACTGTTGAAGATATATTTGTAATGTGTCAAATGTGATGTTTGAGTTACTAGCTTATTTGCAATAAAAAAATGAAAATTCTGAGTAATAAAAAAGCAAAAAATATCGAAGAGAATGTAAAATATATAGAAAGTAGACAATTTTTTTTAATCAACAAGGAACGTAACGTAACGTAACGTAACGTAACGTAACGTAACGTAGCCTAACCTAACCTCTTACCTAACCTCATTTCACGCCTAGAACATCTATTTATATATCATAGAGGCAACCTGCGAGTTTATTTTTTATTTTTTTTTTTTACCGACCTGACCTTCATTCAGTGTATCCGTTAAGTGACTTTGACTATATATATATATAGATATAAAGAGTTAATTTATATATATATATATATAGCAGTAGAAAGAGTATATATATATATGTATATATATATATATATATATATATAGTTATACATATATATATATATATATATATATATATATATATATATATATATATATGAGTGAGGATCTTGGAGATTAAGTGAGACTTTCGGAAGAGTGCAAAAAATGTTAATATGAAAAGAATTGAGAGGGTGTGCAGCATGATTAAAGAACTGATCTTGAGGCTCATGTGAATTAAGGGATAAATTGATGGTGAAGTTTTTTTAAATATATATATATATATAAAATTTATTCTTTTTGGTGATTGGTTGTTCGAAATTTGAATTACTTTGTATAAATAATGTTGGAACGCTTAAAGGAGGAAATGAAAAAGCTTTAGAGTAGGATTTTTATAAATTATAGTTTATTCATTGTTGCATAAATAATTGTTAAGAGAAAAGTATAAAGAGAATTAAGCCCGGCGCACACTAGTGACATGAGTAACTTTTGCCCATGTGTCTCTTGATGTCTAGTCGACCTCTTAAAAAATGAAAGAAGAGGTGATTAGGGGTGATTGAATGGTTTAGTTTCGACTGACTTCAAATGTTGTGAGTAATATGAGCATTTGTTTATAGAAGAAAAGGAATATATAATAATTAAGAGAGAATGATCGACACACAAATAGAAATTGAATTGGAAGGGTTCTTGTTTCTCGAATGGAAAAGTAAGATAGAATTGAGGAAAAGGAAAATCAATCGACGTGTGAGATACTCAATTATTATTATTAATTTATTCCATCTCTTCCATTTAATTTATGAAATTTACCAAGGAGGGAAATTAGAAGTCGATTATATCAAGTAATTAATCGGATATGTGAAATAAAAGAGTATAAGATCCGATAAGCAGAGCAATTCGAATGATAATTTGAGTTTAATTCAAAGCTGATAGTTGATTTGATCTTTCAAGGAATTGACTTTTTACTTAACACGAAGATGTATGGTGAGTTCAGAGGGAAGCAGCTTGGGAAAATGTTGACCCAGGAGGGAAGCAGCTTTTGAAAATTTTCCGGGTTTTGTCAAATCGTTGTTCTAGTGCTTGCCTGGTCTTTTTGTAAACCAGCATATTTATGCCATTACATATAATACGTTACCGGGCGTTCGTGCTAGAAACAGAAGTCGCGCGTGAAAAAGCAATGTGGAATACGAATTTCAAAAGAGGTTGGGGGCTGAAATTCGCTGTATATTACATATTTTTTTTTGTTTATAAAACTCTGTAAATTTTTACCGGATTATCAGAAAATGCAAATAAAATGGAATTTATTTTCAAATTTGAGGAACAGCAAAACCGTTTGGGTTCGTTTTTTTTTTTCAATTTGATTTTAATTTCAGTATATTTTAATTTTTATTTTAGTTTATAAGACAAATTTCCCAGATGTACAGTGTGTGTCTAATGCGAAGAGATAAAAAACAACAAATGAAATGCAAAAAAAGGAAAAAAAAAAAATCTGGGAAAAAATAGAAAATTCGACGATGAAGGAAAAAATTAAGAGTTTTTGAAATTATGCTAGAAATAAAATTCGAAAAGAATTATGACCCTAAGTCAAAATACTTAAAAGGTCAAAGGTCAAATATTGAAGAGGTCAATGACCTTTGATAAATTTGTTATTAACTCTTGAAAATTAACGTCTGCTCTTCAATTGAAATTATCATTTTCATAATTTAAATTAATAGAACAGAATCAAATGGTTAAATAAATGAATATTATTATTATTATTATTATTATTATTATTATTATTATTATTATTATTATTATTATTATTATTATTATTATTGTTGCTATTATTATTATTATTATTATTATTATTATTATTATTATTATTATTATTGCTGAAGTTATTATTATTATTATTATTATTATTATTATTATTATCTTCTTCTTCTTCTTCTTCTTCTTCTTCTTCTTCTTCTTATCATTATCATTATCATTATCATTATCATTATCATTATCATTATCATTATCATTATCATTATTATTATTATTATTATTATTATTATTATTAGTTTATTATTATTATTATTATTATTATTATTATTATTATTATTATTATTATTACTACTATAATTATAATAATAATAATAAATAATAATTATAATTATTATTATTATTATTATTATTATTATTATTATTATTATTATTATTATTATTATTATTATTATTATTATTATTATTATTATTATTATTATATTTATATTATTATTATTATTACGCATCTTCCTGTGGATCCAGCTAAAAATATATCTTTTTAGATCTACGGCAAAGAGGACCCACCTGGCCTTTAGAGTCATCCAACTGGCCTACATGGGCCGAGCATCCATCATAATTATCTAAAGACACTTTGGAGGAGAACGAGATTGCTGTAACTGCAGCAGTTACAGGAAGTCCGTAAAGAGTTCCCCTCCTAGATTTAAATAATTATTTAGCACTTGACAAGGGGTACCGCGTTACTACCTTGGTTTGTTGATCTATTCAGAATTGGAAATGCGAACCTTATGGCGTCTTTGCTCATGTCCGTTCCTCACCAAGTGTTCTCTCACCAAATTTCTCTAGATGAGAAAAAGAAGGCAGAATTTTATTGGATTCGAACCCTTCAGAGAGAACACTTTCAATCCGAGATTATCTACATCCGAGATAACCTATCCTCCCACTCAATTAACTAAACAGTTAAGACTTAATAATGCCTTACTTCCGTATGTTATCAAGTTTTCATTTTTCTTCCCTGAAAAGTCCATTATATTAAACTAATTGTATGGCATTTTTCATAACACTCATCACAGGAGAGTGCGGTGCATTTGTTGGGTGGGTGTTTTATATATATATATATATATATAGTTGTTATATATATATATATATATATAGCAGTTATATATAGCTATATTTATTATTGTTATATGTTATTTATTATTATATATATATATATATATATATGGCCATTGGCCAGTTGTTAAGTTGTTATATATATATATATATATATACAGCATATATGTATATATATATATATATATATATATGTTATTATATATATATATAGCAGTTGTTAAGTTATATATATATATATATATATATAGTTGCTGTCGTATTAACTTTTGAAACATTTTTGATATTATTGGCAAGCCATTCATTTTTCTTGCTTTGTAAATTTGTTATTTACATTTGCACATAAAAATAGGCTAAAGACATTAAGTCTTCCTTTCCTCGCAATTTGTAAGTAGCATATATATATATAGTATATAGCAAGATAGTTATATATATATAGGAGATGGGGGGTATAGATATATAGATATATATATATATATATATATATATAGTAGCTTATATATATGTTATATATATATATTTATAAATGGCTAATTAAAAAAATAAACACAACAACAATCCGCTAACAACAAAAGTATAAATCAAACTAACAAGTAAGCGAAGAGCTTAACATTATTTTTTACTTAATAAAAGAAATACCACAAACAAATTTTCGCGCATGCGCTGCCCGAGTAAAATATGTCCGTTTAGTTACGTTTAATTGCGTTGTCATCATATCATACTTAGTTTGTTATTTCCATAGGAAAAATAGATAAAATTAGATATCAAAATTCTAAAAAAATATTAAAAGAAATATATGCATCATCAGTTGTCAGATCCATTTGGGTAAGCGGCGTATACCTAGCATACCCTTAATGACCGCCCTGACTCATCACCACTTAGGAATTTCAGAACTTCTTTGTTCTATTTTACAGGCATGCGGCAGACGTACAAACTCCTCCAGGCAGTCCATTTTCGCTCTGCTCCTCTCGCTACTTTGCCTAGTTCTCCAGTGGTGGAGAGCAAACCTTTTACAGTGATTGAAGTTGACATTACAAATTTATTCAATGTGAATTCATCTAAAATTGCCATCACTAAGTGTTATATAGTTCTCTTTACTTGTGCAATTACCCGAGCTGTTCATCTTGAACTTGTCTTCGATAATAGCACAGAGTCTTTCTTGAGAGCACTACGTACGTTTATAGGCAGACGTGCACTCCTTTAATAATATACTCGGATAAGCGGCATCTCAGTATATTAAACATCTTCGTACATTACCATCGGTTAGAGATTTTTTGACCGAACACTATATTAGTTGGATATTGAAGCACGCTCGTAGTAGCCACTACGGTGGATTCTTTGAACGCTAAATCGTGTTAACTAAATCCACCTCAAGAGAATTCTAAAAACTGCCTTAGTCACATATGACGAGTTTTACACAGTTATCGCTGAGGTCGAACTAGTACTCAATTGCAGACCCCTCACCTTTGTGGGAGACAAGCTCCTTTGCGAGGAGCCTCTCACCCCATCCCATCTACTCGTGGATTATAAGCTTAATGGTCTTCCTATTCCGGAAGAACTTTTAGAATCGTACACAACTTACCGGGACCAGGTCAAATGAAGTAAGGTAACTGTATATAATTTCACTTATTTCCAAATTCCAGTTTGCTTGGAGTAAGGACTATTTAGTTAATCTTAAACAATCCTGGAATGTTTCTGGCCATCCTAGCATTGTGGTTGGAGACGTAGTTTTAATTGAGGACGATGGTCCTCGTCTGAAATGGATTAACATAGTGAAATCTTCACACTTCATGATGGAGTATGTCCGGTCAGTATCATAAAATACGAAAAATGGAAGTGACTATAGTGCATCTGCTCTCCCTTAGGAAATTCATTCTAATATTTGGTTTGTGATATGGTGTCTTCTGGGGAACACCATGTTATTGGGTTTACATTGGAAAGTACGTCAAGCTCAAATTTAGAGACGCACATTAAGGCTATTCTTTCATACGAATAATAATCGAATCATTTTTTGTTTTCTGATCTTTTTGTCCTTTGACATAACCTTATTGTGTTACAATTGGGCATTGTACTGTGCAGAAAATGTCTTTTATCTTGTGCTCCATAGACACAGTTGTAGAACTTTTATCTTAGCTTCCTGTATATGGGTGACATTTGCTTTGAAACTTGGTACAGACCCTAATATTTTAAGCTCGTTGTGGACTACCAAACCTTTTGAGGCTTTCAAACGAATTGTGGAACGTTCATATTTTTATCATATTCCATTTGGGAACTGAATTATTCTAGGACCTGCTGCTTCGTGATCACTTTCTTGGACGCTTGGATGGGTGTATCATACGACATGATTAGGCGGATAGAGAAATTCTTGGGACTTTAAGAGGTAACAAACCATTTTACGCATTTCTAGGGAATATTAAAAGATGACATTCTATTTTACGTAACAATCATCTCATTACTTCCGGAGAATCATGGAGTCCGTGTGTTTTGGATTTCCCAAAGTCCTGAATCTCTTCCGAGAAGGGGTATTTATTTGCTTTGCCTGCTTCATTGCATCAAACTACTGTGTGGTTAAGTGGGATGGGTGATTACCCCACCGTGGTTTAAAACTCTTGGATTGCTAAGGGTGATCGATAGATAGGTTTTCATTTTTTCTTACAGTAGTTGAGCAAAATAAATATTATTTTACGAGTATCGTATGAGTAGTTTTCTATCCAAACAATTCAAAGGGTTAGATTAGCACCATAGAAACAGGTATTCAGTGCTTTATATGCTGTTAATCATTTGTTGAATTTAGATTTTGTTGTGTGTGTGTGTGTGTGTGTGTGTGTGTGTGTGTGTGTGTGTGTGTATTATTATTATTGTGTGTGTGTGTGTGTGTATTGTTATTGTTGTGTGTGTGTATTTGTATTATTATTATTATTATTATTATTATTATTATTATTATTATTATCTGAATACTATTTTCCACTCTTGTACTTTCAATTTAGTGAAAGCGAGGTAATTAAAGCTAAACTTCTACAAATCTCTCTTTAAAAGACATCTTATAACTTTTCTACCCCTTTCGATGTTTTCCCTCTAAAAAAACAATAAATATCTTGACTCCATAATAACGTTCTTTAGGGTAGCCTTAAAGAAGCTGGGGATTTTGTTTAGAGTGAGATTTTATACTTCTTTTCAATTATTCCGACTATGGAAGAATATCATTGCCCTTGTATAGAGTACCGCTATCATATCTGGATGGACGGTTCAGTGTTTAACATCTTTTACGATTCAGTGTTTACTCGTCTTTTACGGTTCAGTGTTGCTTGTCTTTTAGATAGGATGTTGAAATATCAAAGGCTAAGAAATTGTTCCTTACTTTCAGTTCATTTGATCCTTTATCTTTGACAAGCGACGTTGGTTGGTGCTTTGTCATATTCTATAGTATAAGGCAGATGTGTGCTTGGGAATTGACCAGTCTTACGCACCACCTTTGCGACGTCCTCGTTGCACAAAGAGTTGCAGCATAAAAAAGAAATTAGCAAGCAATCATTAGGAAATATAAATTTGTTTCTGCCTGGCTTCCTTCTTTCAACCATCAAAGTTTATGGAATTCTCTTCCTTATTCAGGATCTTACCTCTCACCTTTGAAACTTCGTCTGTGTTTATATGCGATATTTCCCGTCATATGTGATGGTTTGCAATTTTTATCTTGGTAATTTTTTTGATAATATTTGCACCCTCTCTTCGATTAGGGCTGTGCCCGTAAGCGGTGGCGATAACGTTTTTTTATAATAAGAAAATATGGCAAAAATGAGGAATGAAGATATATTAAATATATTATTCTTCAGCCTTCAGTATCCAATTGTACCAGAGCGCAGGTGGATACAG
>JABUQX010143762.1:10000-11877 GCA_015478945.1 Trachelipus rathkii
TTATAAAAAAAAATTGTATTTTATGGACCTAACAGCAATAAAGTAGCGGAACAAATCGCTAATTCATAACCCCACATTTTAATTTCTTTCAAGTAGTTAACTGTATTAACTATATTATGAACGCAAATGTTGTTTAAACCTATTTATCATTTATAATAATATCAACCAACAAAGCCTAATAAAAATAATATAACCTGAACTATCTAACCTACTAAAATACGAATAAATGCTAACATTAACAAAGTTTTCAGCTTATCAATAATAACTATCCTAAATTTGCCCAATAAAACTTAACCTAACTCTACTTTTTACTAACGTATCGATAGCATATCACTGTTAATTTAAAATAATCATAGTTATATCCTACAAAACCTAATAAAATTTATCATAAGCTACCTTATCTAACGTACGGAATTATGATTTACTGCTAATATAAACCAAATTTTTAACATATTAATAAAGCTAATATAAAAATATCTGACCTAAGGACATAACAACCCTAACATACCTTAAGTATGAAATGAATAAAATGCTATCATGGAAAAGGCTGCGTCATTAAATATCTATTTAACATAACAATACATGACCTAACCAAACAACGTAACTTAACATGCCTATCGTAACTAACATATGGAACTATGAATAAATACCAATGTCTCTCAAGTACCCAAAAAATCAAAACTGTTAACATAAAATACATTCCGGACAAATCAATACTGCTAACATAAAATGCATTTCTAACGTAACAGTGCAACTTAACATGTATACCTTAAATATCATAACCTACAAAAAATGAACATTACCAGCATATCTAACATACTAAACTATGAATAATTACTATCATATAACAAAGTGAGAAAACCTCTCAAAGATATTAATATTTGGAACTATAAATCTATGAATAAGTTCTCAACCTAACCTATCATTAAGCAACAAATCTTTACCTACCCCTACTTCTCATATCATCAACAGCTAATGTAGTAATATCTAACAAAACCATTAGCAAAGTGTCCTACCTATCAAAGATAAAAACATTTTGAACTATAAACTTTAAGGGGGTCTGCACCGTAGGGGGTGCAGGGATACGTAACCTCATTTATGACGAGGTGACACCATCAACTATAGATGTACCAAGTTTGAAGGGGATACGATAATTTAAACTCGATGCATTGAAAAGAATGAAAACTCAAACCCTAGCCCTATAACTCAAAACCATATATATATATATATATATATATATATATATATATATATATATATATATATAATATATATATATATATATATATATATATATATATATATATATATATATATATAATATATATATATATATGCTATATATATGTTTATATATATATGTATATATAATAATAATATATATATATATATATATAATAATAATAATAATGTGTAATATGTATGTAATAATAATAATAATATATATATATAATAATATATATATAATAATAATATATATATATATTATATGTATGTATGTAATAATATAGATAAATAATATAATATGTAATATTAATAATATATATATAATAATAATATAATATAATAATAATAATAATGTATATTAATAATAATAATATATATATAATATAATAATAATAATATATATAATAATAATAATAATATATATATATATATGTCTAATAATAATATATATATACCGTATAATATTATATATAATAATATGTATATATAATAATAATAATAATAATAATAATAATAATATAATATATAATATGTATAATAATAATATGTAATAATAATAATATGTAATAATAATAATAATATAATAATAATAATAATAATATGGAAATATGTATAATAATAATAATAATAATAATAATAATAATAATATA
>JABUQX010143763.1:0-7500 GCA_015478945.1 Trachelipus rathkii
ATATATAACTACCCATCTCTTCCCAAGACTGGGGTTAAGGTAAGTAGCATGGGGCTGGAAACAGAAGTGGTTAGGAGAGGCTGACAGAAGTCGTGCAAGAAAGCCCACTACATCCCCTTTATACCTTTAGTGAGAACTCGTCGTAGTCAGAAAATCCACCCTAGAGCTTCACTGGATCGCGACCCACACTATGGCATCTCGTCAATGTGGGTTCATCCCGGCCCAGGCTTCACACAACCATGCTCCTCACAAAGATCCCCGCCATTCACCCTATTATGCAACCTTCTTCTCGCCTCTGCCAAACTCACATTTCTCTCCTCCCGGCATTCCGATTCCCAGCACACACACCATTATACATCCGTTTAACCAACCGACTATCATTCAACCTTTCCATAACCAAACAATCTCAACGTACTTTCATTTATTCTCTCTATTTACCCCTTTCTTCACCCCACACAACTCTCTTAATACTTTCTATTCCTCATTTTATCAATTCTTTCCTCACACCTAACACGCCCCTAAGATTGCCCATCTGGAACACATTGTACTTTAGATCTATACCTCTCTTATTCCAGACCATAGTCTCACTACTGTACATTAACACAGGTAACAACATACTCCTCATATATATATATATAGGTGATAATATATAGCATATATATATATAATGTTATATATATTATATATATATATATATATATATATATATATATATATATATATATATATATATATATATATATATATATATATATATACTCGCTTGGCAAGCGAGAGGGCCTAGGTTCAAGACTGGGTAAAGCGAGAGAATGTGAGCTCTTCTGTATAAACTCTAGCTTCGTCTCACTCAGACGTTAATGAGTACATTGGTAGTGTGTCTTGCTGCTAATGGGAAAGCTTCCCGGCATCCGCGATAGGCCTGGTCAGCCAGCGGAATAGTCGTTAGGCCCGTGATACCCAAGGACCTTTCTCGATGGGTCCCGCTGACAGGTCGTATGACCTTCCTGGGGGAGGACGTTTATATATATATATATATATATATATATATATATATATATATATATATATATATATATATATATATATATATATATATATATATAAGTTTGTGAGGTTTAGAGCAGGTTATTTATATATATATATATATGATATATATATATATATATATATATATATGTATAAATTTTCATACAGTATATATAATTTTCCAAAGAGTGGGAGTTGAGCTCGTACTTTCAAATTGCGGAGTCAAATGGTAATTTGAATAGAGGGTTGGAGTTGGAAAATTTTGAACCAACTCCACAGCCCTGCTCCAAAGCGCATACTGGATTTTAATGAAACTATTAAAATCCATTTTAATTTAAATGTTTTAAATATTGCTGAGATATTCTGTATTTTCTTAATTTTAAAAAATTTGGTGATAATCATCCATACATTTCATTTGTATTCATCTCTCAATAAAAAGATTGTTTTTACGTGTTAATATTATTCCAATCCAGGCTTTCAGACCCCTTCAATTTCTTCATCTCAATTTTCTATTGACAGCTTTTTTTTTTTTTTTTTTTTTTTTTTTTTGTGTGTGTGTGTGTGTGTGTGATTGATCTTTAAATGAGATTTCCTTTTTTCATGGATCTTTAGCACAATTTGGCTTGATATTTGGTTGTATTACATCCCTTTAGGCTTACTTAATCTTTTTATTTAATTTCAGATCTTTCCCAACAATGAAAGCAAACTTTGCTTTACCAGATAACATTAAAAATGAAGAATTAGACCAAAAGGCATCAATAAAGTCAGAAATGAGGGAACCAAATGTTGAATTTGAGTTTGATGAAGGGCTTGTCAACATGGAAATCATAAAATCTGACAATCCGATGATTGCAGAGAAGTCAAGTGCTAAACATGTAGATGTATGTTGATTCTTTTTGTTATTTTTTTTTTACTCAAGTTAGAAACATTAAGAGAACAGAAAGATTAAATTATTATTATTATTATAAGCCATATTATTATTAATTTGATAAACACCAGTATTTGGTGTTAAGCCAGTGTGGTCCCCCAAAGTGGGGGCATAAGCGTACCCAGTATGCAAAGGATACGGTGAGTATGCCAAAGCAGCGCTAGGTCATCAATCACTGATATATATATATATATATATATATATATAAATATATATATATAGTTAGGATATATATATATATATATATATATATATATATATATATATATATATATATATATATATATTATATATAAATATTTAAAAAAGTTAAGAAATACATATCTTCGTATAAATATATTAATATTGCACTATTATTATTGTTATTATATTATTATATACATACATATATATATATATAATGTTACGCTGAACGCAACTTCGAATTTTTCAGAAGGCTGTAGAAACAAAACTCGTTTTCGGTTGTCAAAATCTATATTGAAACAATAAACATAATTAATACATTGTAAACATTAACAATAATAATAATAATAATAATAATAATAATAATAATAATAATAATAATAATAATAATAATAATAATAATAATAATAATAATTGCATTGTGAAAAATAATATTAAAGTTACGCATGAAATGATACGTTTTCTCTTATGTTTTTTTTAGGGAAACTATTACATAAAATATATAAAATTTTTGACATAGCTTCGCTGTATAATTGAATAAAATATTAATAAGTTGCTTAAATTTAAATAATCGTATTGTACAATGAAGAACATAAAATTGCTGCATCTTTTTCACTAATAACACAATGCCACAAAACACAGAATTGTAAAGTATCATAAAAGCAAATATGGATAACAAAGAACTAGGTTTCACAAATTACTGACCTTGTAGCATTCGAGGGTAAAGGTTACACTGAAGATAGATTGAGCATTAAACGTGTGTAAGAAAATCACTGATGCTCACAAAATAAATGTTAATAAGATTTAGCGAATTATCTATGATGAATACAGGTTATTTTGGACGTTATAGAGGAGCGGTTCCAGAATGCTTGTTCGAGGCGAAAATGGCGGGATCGATGACCAATAGGAAGCAAGCTTTTATATCACGTGAGAGGTAGAACGGCAATACTAAAAAGGAAGAAAGAGAAGGTAATATAGCTCCCCTACGAACAGAGGATCGTCGTGAGTGATTAAGGTGAAAAGCGAACCACTGGACGTAATGCTCGTCCATAACGCGATGTGGAACGTGGTGGACAAGACGGTAAGGTTGCAGTCGGAATGGGTTCCGGATCCGGAGGAGGAATCGGTGTTGGAACAGGAGGCAGAGGTGTCTGCATCGGAACAGGAGGCGGAGATATCGTAGCGCGGGGCGCTGAAGTAGCTAGCGAGGTGGTGACAATAGCTGAGGGAGTTGGCAAAGGATCAGGTTCGGTTGGAGAACAAGTTGATGTAAAAGGCAGAACGGGCATAAAGTTGATATCATCTTGCGAAGTAGAGGTAGATGGTGCGGGTGCAGAAGGTGGAGCAAGAGTGGTGGAAGAAGCGGGATCATGTTCGAAATAAGCCGGTTTGATCCTATCCACTGATATGTTTTCGCTTTTGCTCCCCTTCTGTAAGGTGAAGAACTTTCGATAGCGTTTTAATACGAGGAAAGGTCCGTCATAGCGGGCTTGCAAGGGGCTACGGTGGGAATCATGCCGAATTAACACATGAGAGCAAGTCTCCAAATCCGCAGGCATGTAGGTCGGACGGGGAGGGTGGCGTGGCAAAGACGGCTTCCATGCTTCGGTACACTGACGAAGGCGTGACAGGAAGGTGTGCTGGTTCGTAGTTTTTGGAGAGGGAAGTATAAACTCACCAGGTATTCGGATGGTGGTGCCATAGACGAGCTCAGCAGTTGAGCATTTGAGGTCTTCTTTGTATGAAGTTCTGATACCGAGTAGGACAAGAGGAAGAGTTTCGGACCAATTGTCCGGTGTTCCATGGGCCATAAGAGAGGCCTTTAGCTGTCGGTGGAACCTCTCTATGAGGCCCTGAGCTTGCGGATGGTAGCTGCAAGAGCGAAGGCGCTTAGAGCCGATTAAAGTCATAAGGTCCTTCCAGAGGTGAGACTCAAACTGCCTACCCTGGTCTGTGGACACAGTCGACGGAGTGCCAAACCTGGCTATCCAGTTGTACAAAAATGACTGAGCAATTGTCTCGCTGGAAGTATCACGCAAGGGAATGGCTTCTACCCATCGAGTGTACCGGTCAATGCAAGTGAGAATATGGGTGAAACCATTTGAGGATGGTAAAGGGCCGACTAAATCAATGTGCACCTGGTCAAAACGTTCACCAGGGGGAAGAAATTGCTGAAGAGGTGCGACAGTGTGCCTGTGCACTTTAGATTTTTGACAGTTGAGACACTGCGTTGTCCACTGTTTAACATCCTTTAGTAAGGACGGCCAGACGAAATGCTTACCTATTTTAACTTGACTACCTTTTACCCCTGGGTGCGACACGTCGTGAATGGTGTGAAACACCTTTCTGCGCATGGGGGTTGGTACTACTGGACGAGGATGTGCGGAAGAGACGTCGCATAACAAAGGTGGAAAACCAAAAATTTCTACAGTTTGAATGTCGTAAGAAGAAGCACTAGGAAAAACAATCTCTTCGAGTTGCTGCAAGCGAGCCATTTCGACGAAATCAATGTCTGGTAAAGGAGATAGCGTTAATTCGGGATAGAGCATCGGCAGGAATGTTGTCTTTTCCTTTTATATGGCGGATATCAGTTGTGAATTGGGCAATGAATTCAAGGTGACGTGCTTCACGAGGGGACTGTTTCACTCTGGAAGCTGTAATGGCATGCGTGATGGGTAAATGATCAGTTACAACATGGAATTCCCGACCTTCTATGAAGTAACGGAAGTGCTTAATTGCTAAATAAATTGCTAGAAGTTCCCTTCCAAATGCGCTGTATCGTGTTTCAGGCGGCTGGAACTTTTTAGAAAAGAAAGCTAATGGACGCCATTCGTTATCAATGAACTGTTGTAGGACGGCACCTGCCGCGAAATCTGAAGCGTCTGTGTTGATTCTAGTCGGGGCAGTGTCGGATGGAAATATAAGTAACACGGAAGAGGCAAGGGCTTCCTTGATGGCGGTGAAGGCATTAGTTGCTTCGTCGTTCCAATCTACAGTGACAGAAGCAGCAGAACCTTTACGTGGATGTTTAAGAAGTGCGTGAAGCGGGAGGAGAATTTTAGCGGCGGACGGTATAAAACGATGGTAGAAGTTTACCATCCCTAAAAAACGACGGAGTTGACGCTGTTTAACGGGTTTCGGAAACTCACGAATGGCTGCCACACGATCCTCAAGGGGACGTATACCATCGGCAGAGATCGTATGTCCGAGAAAAGTTAGGGATGAAACTCCGAATTCACATTTGGAAGAATTGACACATAGACCAAATTCACTAAGTCTGGTGAAAACTTGCCTGAGATGTGAAGTATGTTCTTCCGGAGAAGCACTGGCAATCAATAAGTCGTCTATGTAGGCGAATACGAAGGGTAAACCACGTAATACTGAGTCTAAAAGACGTTGGAAAGATTGACTAGCGTTTCGTAAACCGAATGGCGTTCGAAGAAATTCGTAAAGGCCGAAAGGAGTGATAATGGCAGTCTTGTGAATGTCATCCGGATTGACGGGAATTTGAAAAAAGGCGCTGATTAAGTCAATTTTTGAGAAGATAGTACAACCAGAGAGGTGGGATGTGAAATCCTGTAGATGAGGGACATTATAGCGGTCCGGGCGGGTGATCGCATTCAGGCAGCGATAATCGCCAGTCGGGCGATAATCCCCATTTGGTTTGAGAACCATATGTAATGGAGAGGCGTAATCGGACTTTGAAGGTCGGATGATGCCCTTCTCTAAGAGAGATTCAAATTCTAGCTTTGCCGCTTTGAGTTTATCTGGTGCAAGACGTCGTGCATGAGAGAATGGAGGTCTGCCAGAAGTTTCAATGTGATGAACAACATTATGTTTCACAGGAGGGAACTTGGAGACTGGAGAAAGAAGCTCTGGAAAATCGGTGATTAATAATGATTCAAAAATATTATTAGATGGAGAAAGATGTATGCCACTGATGGAAGCAGATGCACGAATACAAGCGGATGAAAAATGTGTCTCAAAATCAATGATGCGGTTGTGGTTCATGTCAACAAGAAGGTTGAAGTGGGAGAGAAAATCGGCACCTAATATTGGTAATGTGACGTCAGCTATCGTGAAGTCCCATATAAAATCACGACGGAACGAGAGCGTTAAATGGAGTCGTTTGGTACCATAAGTGTTAATGGTTGTGCCATTGGCGGCGCGTAAAGAGCCTGATGGTTCTGGAGCATGAGTTTTTCCGAGGATGGAACGTGGTACAGCTGAAATTGAGCTCCCACTATCTACGAGATAAGATAGTTTGGTGGATGGATCGTAGACACAAAGTAAGTTAGACGCTTTTGAAACCACCCCGAGCGTATTTACAGAGTGGTGTTTGAGTTTAAATTCCCGAATGTACAAGGCTTAAGACATGACCGAGTTTGGTCTCCGAAACGTTGATGGTTCCTACAAATACCCTGTTGGTTATGGGATGGAAACTGAACTAAAGCCTGAGAATCAACAGGAGAAGAGGCGAACTGACGCGAAGGAGTAGGTGAGCGACGATATGAACGTCGTTGCATAGTAGGAGAGCGAGAATTATGACCATAATTGTAAGCAGAATAAGTATTTGATGCATTGGGAGGGGGGTGGGGGTATGAAGGAGTGGGAGGAGGCTGGGGGTATGAAGGAGGTAGTGAATAAGGATGAGGAGAGGATGAAGGATGAGGATACTGTTGTTGAGGATAAGGATATTGTTGTTGAGGATAAGGAGAGGGAGGGGGAGGAGGAGGGGAGGAAGGAGCAGTGTAACGCGTTTCTAAAGCTCGTAATCTAGTGGTTAAATCCATGATGGTGTTCTGCAACACCTGTAGTTGTGACATGATATAAGCATTTTCAGTGGGCGGCGGTGGGTGCCTAATGGCATTGACTGACTCATTTACATGCGATAGCGACGCTGGTGGTAAGTTATTATTGTCGGTGGAGACTGTGATGTGCGAGACTTGTGACGGTATGTCTGCTGTCGCAAGAGGTTTCGCTTTACAAACTCTATCTGCATAAGTAGCGAGTTCTTGCAATGAACAATTAGGATCGACGGTAGCTAAGCGCAATTGCATCTCTGCAGGGAGTTTCTGTAGGAAGAGATGACGTACAATGTGTGTGCAATTACCTACAGGAGGGCCGTCAAGAAGATTTAACATATCAGATAATAGAACTGATGGCAAACGATCTCCAAGAGAGCCACCAGTCAAAAGTTTTTTTACTTTTTCAGCGTCGGTTTCTCCCAGCCGGTTTAAAAGTTCGGTTTTAAGTTGAGTATAGGGCTGGTTGTGGGAATGTAAGGAGGGTAAAACATCTTTCAGGCGCTGTAATACAGGAACAGGCAATATGTTCAATAGGGCTCTGAATCGTGCAAGCTC
>JABUQX010143763.1:15000-17500 GCA_015478945.1 Trachelipus rathkii
CTCCTTAAACACTCTGATGCACTTGTGTTGTTCAGAGACCATCTGGTCTGTTGCATAGGCTTGGAATGTTTGACATTAATTTTCTTCGCAAGACCGACTCGCGAAAAAACATAATAATGTCCTTATAGTTCCACATTTGATATATTGCGGATTTCTGGTGTTGTGATTTCAAATCATTTATTATTAGGCTGGATTTGTGTGAAGAGCAATGAGAGCAATGCTTGCATACATTTTCCATAATATTGGCAGGACACCTCCTTCTTTGCCAGACATCGTAGAACAACCATCGAAACCCAGCCCACGCATTTCTCGGGATCCAGTTCTTCGGTCGTGACAAAATCGTTAATGGCTTTATCAATGGTTTTTGCTTCAAGCGCTTTCATCTATAAAGCCAATAAATTCCTCTTTGACTTCATCAGACTCTTTGTCGAAATAGCGCAACCCTTGGATAATTGTTCCTTTCCAGAAATATCAGCGGTTTATCTGCTAGTTAGCTATAAGCGCTTCCCTTTACCTTTACTTCCTGTTACTCTAAAACTCCCTGCAGCCACTTAAGAAAGAGTGGTGTTGTTTTGAGAAGAGGAAATGCTCACTTCTGCCCCACCGCCCCTGCCCTTGACTGACGCTCATATATATACATATATATATATATATATATATATATATATATATATATATATATATATATATATATATATATATATATATATATATATATATATATATATATATATATATATATATATATATATATATATATATATATATGTGTGTGTGTGTGTAGAGAATGTGTGTGTGTGTGTGTGTGTGTGTGTGTGTGTGTGTGTGTGTGTGTGTGTGTGTGTGTGTGCCTGAAAGCAACAAAAGCAATCAAAATCAAAGAGGGGGGGGGCTTAACGACGTCATAGAAATACTGATCACTGATTGGTGATCCTTGTTATACAACTTGGAAGTGTTTCCTAAAACCATTTAGATTTTTTTACTTTAATTAAATACGGTCTGCTTGTGCCTACATTTATTTGTTCAAAACAACTAAAGAACAAACTGTGTATTTTTTTCCCATCAACTACAGTACACACTTCAATTCTGGCTAGTTCGTCATTCATAAATAGTGCAAAAAACAATCTCATCACAGTGGCATGAGCAGTAGTCACCGAAGCAAAATTTTTCATTGAGATATTTCATTGAAAATGCGAATGTAATTTAAATTGCCTAATGGTATCTGCAAACAAGAAATTAATAAAAGAAAATAGTAAAGGAGATCATTTTGTCAGTCATCAGAGTATAATGTTTTGTGGCATTTGCCTTTGAAGGGTAAAGATCTACATGAAGGTAAAGAGGTAGAACGCTCGTCCAACAAAGCGATATACCCAGGTTCGAGATTGGTTGAGGAGAAAGGAATGTGAGCTATTCTCTCATCAACCTTAGCTTCGTTCTACTCAAATACAAAGAAAGTGCACCCTTACTTAATGAATAGGGCTCTGCCCGTGAGCAGAGGCGTTAAATATATATATATATATATATATATATATATATATATATATATATATATATATATATATATATATATATATATATATATATATATATATATATATATATATATATATATATAGCAACATATATAACTATATATATATATTATATATATATATATATATATCTGCTATATATATATATATATATATATATATATATATATATATAACATATATATATATATATATATATATATATAATATAATATATATATATATATATATATATATATATATATATATAATTTAAATATGGAATCGCAGCATTCAAAAATGTATAGTGAAAAATTACCATATGTTAAAAAATAAATAAAAAATAAAAATAATTTTAACATTTTAATCTTTTATCTAATTTTTTAACATATACAAGAGCCACTATATATATATATATATATATATATATATATATATAATATATATATCTTATATATATATATATATATATATATATATATATATATATAATATATATATATATATACCTCAAATGTACATATTTTGCATATGGGCTCAACTTTGAGTTAACATAATAAAAACGTATTTTTACAAATTTCATAATGTTACGGTAAAATTCTCTTATTTTTTTGCGAAAGTTGGTCAAATAAATGAAATTATTACATAATAAATATAAAAGATTATGCAAAATTAAAACGAAAAAGGTAAGGTAACCGCTATTAAATAACGCTTTTAACCCATTAAAAATGGCGGCAGTTCATGCTCAAATCGAATGGCGGAGATGGTGTCTGTGAATTTAGAGTACAAAATTGTTTATAAATACTATATTTATAAATAATATGTTTAAATACTATACATAATAAATAATAATTTTATAACAAAGAATATTTAATAAAACAAATAAAATAATAAAGAAATTACTAAAATACTTAAGAATAATGGAAGGAAAAGAGTGACTTTAAATAAAGTCATGGAATTAAAGTTAATCATGGAATAAAATATATATA
>JABUQX010143763.1:22500-25414 GCA_015478945.1 Trachelipus rathkii
CATTGTAACATTGTATTCGCTGGAGATTCACCTTTTGTAAATTGAAGTGCCACTAAACCTAAGAAATCTTCACAAATCTTAATTTCTGTTAATAAACACTTTTAATTTGTTTTGATTGTTATTTTTTTAAATTAAAATTAAAAGATTCAAGTAATAATTTTTTTTACAGTTTCTATAATTTGGGCCCACTTGACCCCCATGGCTAAGGCCTTGCTATATATATATATATATATATATATATATATATATATATATATATATATATATATATATATATATATATATATATATATATATATATATATTTCACCAGACTCTATAAATTTTCATATATATACGGTATATATAAATTCAGATTCAAGAGAAGGCAAGACCATGGTTGTGGTGAAGACAGTCCTCTCGGTGCGAGGATTATGTTGGATGGTGAGCAACTGGAACAAGTGTGTCTGAGTTTAAATATTGGGATATATGTTGGATGAAAAGGGAACAGAATGATGGCAGATTGAAGTAAGAAAGTTGTGAATAGTAGGAAGGTAGCCATGCTATTAAATCCTTGGTAGATGTAAAGGACTAAGTATTGAGTGCACGCTAGGGTCTTACATGAGGGGTATGTTGTTACCTGTGTTAAAGTACAGTAGTGAAACTATAGTGCTGGAATAAAGTATCGATCTAAGTACAATGTGTTCGGAAGGACAATTTTAGGGGGTGTGTTGTTAGGTGTGGGACGAAGATTGATAAGAATGAGGAATAGACATGTCAGAGGTTGTGGTGTGAAGAAAGGAGTAAATGAGAGAATAAAATGAAAATACATTGAGATGTTTTGGTCATGTGGAAATGATGGATGATAGTCGGTTGGTTAAACGATATGTATAGTGAAATTTGAGGAGTGATATTTGGGAATCGACCCGGCTGGGAGGCGAAGAAAAAGTGGAATCAGTAAAGAATGCCTGGAGGAAGATGTAGGTTTGGCAGAGGCGAAGAAAGGTAATAGGAGTGAATTTCGGGTTTTTGTAAGGAGGTATGGTTGCTGGTTTTGTTCAGGGGATGAACCCCACATTGACGAGATGCCACAGTGAGGGTACGTCGCAGTCCCTTGAAGCCCTAGGGTGGATTTTTCTGACTGCGACGGGTTCTCACTTAAAGGTATAAAGGGGCGGTAAGGCTGGGCTTTCTTTTCGACTTACGTCATATTCTTCTACTACTTTTCTGTTCCGGTGTGTGCTACACACCTTACACCCAATCTTGGGTACAAGAGGATAATAATAATAATAATAATAATAAATAATAAATAATAATAATAATAATAATAATAATAAATAATAATAATAATAATAATAATAATAATAATAATAATAATAATAATAATAATAATAATAATAATAATAATATATAAATATATATATATATATATATATATATATATATATATATATATATATATATATATATATATATATATATATATATATATATATATATATATATATATATATATATATATATATATATATATATATATATATTATGAGTTGAAAACTTATCGAAATTGAGCTTCACAAGAACATATAAATAAAAAATTTAAAAGCGAACAAATTTTTTTTTATATCGTTTATTTTTCAAAACTTGAGTTGAGACAGGCCCTGCAACGAAGTTTTCCCTATTTAGTTAATGTTAAATCATTTAAAACATTCTCAAAATATTTCGTTCAGTATCCCGATGAGATACGTTTTAAGGAAAGTTGCATTATAATTGCAACGCGAGGAAAATCGAAGCCTTATATATACTTCTATATATACGTTATATATATATATATATATATATATATATATATATATATATATATATATATATATATATATATATATATATACTAACTTCTGCTCTTAATATATATATATATATATATATATATTTTATATATACATAATAATAATATATATATATATACTATATATATATATATATATATATATATATATATATATATATAACCTATATATATATGTACTTATATATATACATATATATATATATATATATATATATATATATATATATATATATATATATATATATATATATATATATATATATATATATATATATATATATATATATATATATATATATGAGTAAAAGTGAAATTTTCTGACAAATAATTAAAAAACAAAATATTGATATGGAAAAAAAAAAGTGGTCGTTGCACAAACATGCAACGAAGGCAGGGAACCGCCACTGATATATATATATATATATATATATATATATATATATATATATAAATATATATATATATATATATATATATATATATATATATATATATATATATATATATATATATATATATATATATATATATATATATATATATATATATATATTATGTAAAATATATATATATAGAGTTTCACAAAAACATATATATAAAAAATTTAAAAGCGAACGAATTTTTTTTTATATCGTTTATTTTTCAAAACTTGAGTTGAGACAGGCCCTGCAACGAAGTTTTCCCTATTTAGTTAATGTTAAATCATTTAAAACATTCTCAAAATATTTCGTTCAGTATCCCGATGAGATACTTTAAGGAAAGTTGCATTATAATTGCAACCGAGGAAAATCGAAGCTATATGTATGCTTCTTATGCGCGTTATATATATATAATAATAATATATATATATATATATATATATATATATATATATATATATATATATATATATATATATATATATACTATATTATATATATATGTATAATATATATATGTATATATATATATATATAAAAAATATATATATATATATATAATATATATATATATATATATATATATATATATATATATATATATATATATATATATATATATATATAATAATATAAGATATATATATATATATATATATGCTCT
>JABUQX010143764.1:0-7500 GCA_015478945.1 Trachelipus rathkii
TGATATGAAAAAGCTCGTTCAGTCAGATGGGTGTTTAACCGTTTTCGCGATTTATCGTGAAACGGCTTTCGGCGTTTTCACATTGCCGCTTCATATATATATATATATATATATATATATATATATATATATATATATATATATATATATATATATATATATATATATATATATATATACTATATATCTATATATTTAAAAACTTCTACAAATCTCTCTCTATAGACACCTTTTAACTTTCCTATCTCTTTCGACGGTTCTCTCGTCTCCACATTATAATGATATTTTAAACATCCTTGGCCATAACATAAACAAAAAATGTCTTGGAAACCTCACATCACAACGGTTGCTAGGCGGCCTCAAACAAACTGGGAGTTCTGTTTAGACTGCGGGCTTTTTCCTCTTCACAGTTACTCAGTTATACAAGGGTCTCAGTAACCCTGTATGGAGTGCTGCTCTCATATCTGGGGAATCAGGTTCACCCGGCGCGGATAGGATCGAGTCAAAAGAGCTGGAGCACATAAACTGTCCTGTACTTTCTAGTTCACTTGACCCTCTATCTTTGCGGCGCGATATTACTGGTGCTTTATCTCTTTTCTATGGGTATCGCAGCGGCAGTGCTCAAGGGAGCTTTCCACTCGCGTGCCGCCTCCTTTAAGAACGCCCTCGTAGCACAAGGTGTGCTGTGTCGGCACATGAGTTTTGTGTTGATATTAGCAACTCCAGACTAGTTCGCTGCCGTGCCTCCTTCTTTCCTGCCACCTCTGTTCTGTGGAATTCTCTTCCATCTTCTGTGTTTCCTACTCAATTTTATCTCCCTCACTTTAAAGCCCGCGTCTGTGCTCATCTGCGTAATTTGCGTTAGTTGAGAATTTGTTGAGTGTAACACCCTCTCCTTGAATAGGGCTATTGCCCTTGAGCAGTGGTATTAACTGTAACATATATATATATATATATATATATATATATATATATATATATATATATATATATATATATATATATATATATATATATCTTCATAATATTAATAATAGCACGTGTATGTGTAATAATAATATAATATGTAATAATAATCTATAATATGTATATGTTGTAATAATAGATAATAGATGTAAAAGCGGATAGTACTCATATGTATTAATAATATTATGTATGTGTATAATGTATATGTATATATTATATAATATATGTATGTATATTTATATATATATCATAATATGTAATGTGTAACATATTCGTTTATGTATATATGTATAATAAAACGAATACAATAATGATGGTAATACTAATAACATATATATGTATGTATATCTTAATATGCTATATATATCCAACCTTAATATGTATATATATATATATATCATGTCAGTATGAATAATGTATGTGTAATAATAATAATAATAATAATATATGTAATATATATTATATAATATTAATAATATAATATATATATAATAATATATATATATATATGTAAACTAATATAATTATATATATATGTATATAATAATAATAATATGTATATATATTAATAATAATATATAATAATAATATTAATAATAATAATATGTATATGTGTGTATGTATATGTATATTATGTAATATTGTATATAATATGTCATATTCATCAATAATGTAATATGTAATATACTAATATGTATTATTAATAATAATATGTATGTAATAATATATGTAATATGTAATAATAATATGTAATGCACATATTATATATATGAATATGTATGTTTAATGTAATATATATTATATGTATAATAATGTGTATAATATGTATCTAATATAATATGTATGTGTTTATCAGATATGTATGTGTAATAATGTGTATCAATAATAATAATAATAATAATATCATAAATATATGTATAATATAATATAATATATGTAATAATAATAATAATAATAATAATAATAATAATATGTTTATGTAATAATAATAATAATAATAATAATAATATATAATAATATATATATATATATAATAATATATATGTAATATTAATAATTATATATATGTATAATAATATATTATATATATGTGTGTAATATATATGTAATAATAATATATAATAATAATAATATAATATAATAATAATAATAATAATAATATATATAATATATATATATATATATATATATATATATATATATGGGTATAAAAAAATATACAATATAATTTATATATGTGTATGTATATATGTAAAATATGCATGTATGTATGGAATAATAATAAGTATTATAATATGTATATGTATGTATATATATATAATAATAATGTAAAAAGTATCTAATAAGCATAATCTGTATAATAAAATTATGGTTGTATTTACTTCTAATAATATTTAATGTAATATATATTATGTTAATAATATCTATGAAATTTGTACGTATGTATAATTATAATAATGATAAATTTATGCAATATTAATAAAATGTAATAATATATAAATAACTATAACAATATAATATATATATATGTATATCAATATCTGTAATAATGTGTATTGTGTGTAATATATTATATTTGTAACATGTTACATAGAAGTATCGCTATACGCTATATATCGATAGATATAATATGTATATAATATATAATAATAATAATAATAATAATAATAATAATATGTATATATAATATATGTATGTATGTTTATAATATGTAATAATAATAATAATGTAATATATGTATGTATCATATAATAATAATATTAATATAATATGTATGTATATATTATATATATGTTTATATGTATGTATAATGTATAATAATAATATATGTATATATGTAATATATAATAATAATAATAATAATATGTAATATATATGTAATAATAATATATATAATAATATATATAATAATATGTATATATATATATAACTAAATAATATCTTATATAATAATAATAATAATATAATATGTGTATATATATGTATATATAATAATATGTATATATATAAGCATAATAATAATATGTATACATGCTAATAATATGTAATGTGTATATGTGTATAATAATAATAATAATAATAATATATATATAATAATAATAATAATAATAATAATAATAATAATATATAATAATAATAATATAATATATATATGTATATATAATATTAATATGTATGTATGTAATATATGTTTAATAATATGTATAATATGTAGTAGTGTGTATCAATAATGCTCCAGTAATAATAATATCTGTATGTGTAATAATGTATGTGCCCAATATGTATATATACCATATACAGCACTAAACAGCAGCATGTTTTAAATATATATCATATGTGTATGTAATATGTATGTAATAATATTGTAATATGTATAACAATATAACATAATAATGTAATATGTGTAATAATATCAATAATAATATTTAATATGTGTATATTAATAATAATACAATAATAATAATAATAATAATATAATAATATATATATCAATATTAATAATAATAATAATAATAATATATAATAATAATAATATAATATGTAATAATAATAATAATAATAATAATAATATGGAATGTATATAATATATGTATGTATATATCAATAATAATAATAATATGTAATAATATAATAATGGTAATATATATATGTAATATTTATATATATATATAAAATATATATATATATATATATATATATATATATATATATATATATATATATATATATATATATATATATATATATATATATATATATATATATATATATATATATATATATATATATATATGCTATATATATATATATATATATATATATATATATATATATATATATATATATATATATATATATATATATGTAATATGATCCCGACTGCTGTCTTGGTTACGGACGAATTAAAAAAGAAAAGAAGCGAAAGATTTAGTACCGGCGCTATAAGTTCATACAACACTCCGATAAACTCGATTTCCCTAGTTTTCTACAGTTAAACTTATCTCCCTTACCCTTATATAAAGGCACTATTAGTGCTCTCCTCCAATCCCTTGGAACTATACCCTCAATAAACGCTTTATTATACAACTTTCAAATCCGATCAATCATCATCTCGCCTCCGATCTTTATCCATATCACAGTAATTTCTTCAACACCTGCAGATTTGCAGAAACTGTTTAAACTTATATCTTATCATTACTTCCTTTTTGCTAATGACCTCATCCCCAAAATACCTAATACAACTTCCACCATCAAACCCACACACACTCACAATCACTCTTCACTATATCTAATATTATGCTGATTTTCGAAGAGGTACTTCCACCCTCCCTTCACATCCATTTCAGCAGTTACGAAAGCACCATCCCTATTCAATTTTTTTTAAGCAGATTCTCCTTATTCTCATTCTTAACCTTTCGCGCTTCCTTCCAGAAGAGCATCCTATTTCCTTGTAAGTCCTCATTCATCCTCCTTCCAAACTATTCATTTACCTCTATTTTCCTTCTACGTATGCACCTTTTATTATTTCTTTTTTCCTCCTTATATAATTCCAAACATCTTTCTTTTGAAATTTCGTCATTGGCTTTTAGTACATTCAGCCACGCTTCTTTTTTGCTTTTAACCGTTTACCCCACCTCTTCAATTCACCACTCACTGTTAACATTCTTAATTCTTATTTTAGCACATCCACATATTTCCTTGGCACTGCTAACAACTTCTTCCTTCATTTTCTCCCAGATTTTTTTTAGTTTCAACTTGTTCACATTCAACTTATTTACTTGCGAGTGCTCTTAAAAATTTATCCTTTTTACCTTGGTAACTTAACTTCCCACTCTTAATTCTACCCACTTCCTTCCTTATTACCTTCCTCTCCACTAACCTAATTTCACATTAAACAACATAATGATCCGATAATCATATTCCGATCCCCCTCACTGATTTAACATCTAACACATACTTCAATATCTCCTTCTTCTCAAATACAAAATCAATCATACTTTTTACTTCGATATCATCTCTGCCTACACCAACTCTAGTATACTTAGAAATACTCTTTTGTTTAAAGAAAGAATTACTTGCACACATACCTCAATCCTCACAGAAATCATTCATCTTCCTACCATTCTCATTTTATCCCGACGCCCCAAAACCATCTTTTATACCATCACTCTTTTGATCACCTATCCAACCTTTTAGGTTACCCAACACAATCACTCTGAAGCTTCTACTCACACAATCCAAATCATCATTCAGATTATCTCAGTAAATCGCACTTTCTTCAACATTACCCTTAGATAAACCATATGTCACAGCCACACATACCTTTTCAAACTTAAATTTAACCATTAGAATTCTAGTACTCACGCACACACAAAGTCTACCTCAGCTCTACACCACAAGTCACTGATCAGGATTGCAACTCCTTCTCTTCCCCTCTCATTCCTTTCAACACCAACACACATACATTTCACACCACACCACACCACACCACACCACTCATTTTCACGGTTTCCTTTCATCTTTGTTTCAGTCACAGCGAGAAAATCAAATTTGCCCTTTCTAAATACATTCATCAACTCTTTCCTCTTCTCTTCAACATTTACTCCTATTACAGTCCGTGTACCCATACGATTTCCATATTTTCGTACAAAGATAGAAGGCCAATTATGGCGATCAGGATCGTCTCGGAGGCATGCAGTAGCATTCCTGGCAAAAGATAAGTGGTAATGGGCAGCAAACCCAACTCCCACCGTCCCTTTGTGGCCTTCTACGACACGCAGGACATACGATGTGGCCTATTCATCCTCCCATACACATAGGGATGATAAAAGGGATAGGTATGTCTGTAAGATGTTGTCTAGAAGGGGGGTGGGTATAGGTATGTATATTTGATATGTTGATAAAAGGTGGTATCTCTAAGACCTGTAAGATGTTGTCTGGAGGATGAGTGAGTATATGAACGTAAAAGATAAAGGCGAACCATTAAAATGGGTGGTAATTTCATCATTACGAGTATGCTTATTCTCTCCCAATATAACGTATACTCTCCCTCCATATATATATACATATATATATATATATATATATATATATATATATATATATATATATATATATATATAATATATATATGTATATATATATATATATATATATATAACAACAATATATATATATATATATATATATATATATATATATATATATATATATATATATATGCACGCAAGAGGTCTAAAATTACAATCTGACGTAATCAGGGTTATCCGATGACACAGCCGGATTGTAGAAACCACTATTAACGGAGACAGAGCCAGTGGTCGTACGAGTCGAAGAGGTTTAAGTTTCTTTTGCTGTAAAGATTTCGATTGCCGGACACTCTTAAAGAAGAACACAAAAGCTAATATACCCAAGAGGAAAAGAACACATCCCAATATAAAGACCACAGACAAAATAGAGGTTTTAGCCACCATTGGGTGATAAGTAGATTTCTCCAGCAAGGCTATTACATTAGGGGGAAGAGAGCCAACACCTTTCTCGAACCATAAAACGGGAAACACCATGTTAGGCAAATTGGCGACTGCTTTGACTACAGTTGACAATATATTCATATATATATATATATATATATATATATATATATATATATATATATATATATATATATATATATATATATATATATATATATATATATATATATATATATATATATATATATATATATATATATATATTTATTTATTTTTTTTTTATTTTATTTCACCTACACTTTTGTCCCGCTTGAGCGGGGTAGTGGTGCGTACAGCCTCCCTCATTCACACCCCCCCTCATCTCGCCCTCACCCACCTCCTCCACCCCACTCTATCCCTCGCCAGCACCCTACCCTCTTCCTCCCTCATCCCTCCCTCCTCCAGCATCTCCTTTATTCCATCCATCCACCTCCTTCTTGGTCTCCCCCTTCCTCTCCTTCCTATCCCCTCCGCCTCCCAAACTCTCCTAACCACTCTCTGTTCCTCCATTCTCACTAAATGCCCATACCATCTTAACATTCCCTTCTCCGCTCTTCCCACCAGACCATTCCAATCACATCTCTCCCTCACCACCCTATTCCTAATCCTCTCCCTTCTGCTAACCCCACAAACCGCTCTCAACCCCTTCATCTCAAATACTTCCAACTTCTTCCTGGACCTGGCATTCAACCCCCACGTTTCACACCCATACAACACCACTGGTACACATATTTTTTGGGACCTGACTTATCTTAACAAACCATGATAGATCCCCCCCTTTCCATATTTCTCTCAGACCACTCAAAGCTCTCATTCCTTCACCTACTCTATGTTCTATCTCCTCCTTCATCCCTCCCCCCTTACCCAAAATCCATCCCTAAATATCTAAAAATCTTTACTTCTTCCAATACTACCCCCCCTACTCTAACCTCTAACCCCTCCCCCTCCTCACTTTCCTCCTCCTCAAACACTAACACTTTACTCTTACCTGGATTTATTTTAAGCCCCTTTTGTCCACACA
>JABUQX010143765.1:0-10000 GCA_015478945.1 Trachelipus rathkii
GTTAAACTAAACTTATTCTCATAATTCAGTTAACCAACTTATTAAAGTATTTTTTGAGAGTGGTAAAAGCAAGCCACTTCAATATATATATATATATATCTCTATATTATTATAAAAAGGTATTACGGCAATTTAGGGAGGCTCGAGCAAAACGAGAACACAGGGGGACGTTTTCATACCCGTGGCGGGGCAGAGAACCAGGCGCAATAACAATTCCGGGGCCTCCCGGAGGAATTAGTCCTACCGCTCGTTCCCGGAAGACCGACTCTACCATCGGTGCGGTATACCCTTGGAATATACTCTTTAGTTAAAAAAAAAACCAAATTTTATAGAAAGTCTATTTATTTTAACGTATAACCAATAAAAGGTCTTAAATAGGCTCTCTAATCATATATATAATTAATGCTTTAATAATATTTTTTATTTTTTTATTTTTTTTGTTTCTCAAAAAATTCCAGGGTTCCAAAAATGTATTCCTTTCCCAGTAGCTATATTATTATTAAGGATATAATTTTTTTTTTTTTTTTTTTTTTTTACATTTTCACTTACTAAATTGGACCCAACATTCAGCAATGTATTCCTTTTCCCGGTAGCTTCGTAGTTTTTATAGATTGTGGCTCTTCTAGAGGCTGAAAAGAAAGCTTTAAAAATTCTTCTTAAAAATTTATAAAACAAAATTTATCTTTTCTCTAAACCTTCCAATGTTTATTGTATCTAAAAAATATTGTATCTTACATAGTAGCGAGTAAGGTAAATAATTTAAGGTGTGTCGGAATAATAGAAAAAAAGAAAGGAAATATAAAAAAAGAAATAAACCAAACATACCTCTGATTTCTAGAAGTAAATATATCAATTTCAGGAAGGAATGGTCTCTGTTTTCGACAATATTTATCGATTATTATCGATAATTCAATAATTTCCCCTACTCACGGAAAAATAAGGAAAACTTGCCTCTTCTGGGACTCGAACAACAAGAAAGGAGGCAACTCTTCTTTATCATCTCGTAAAAGATCTATATTTATTAATTTATTTACCTCCTTTATTGACTATGAGTCATCGTTCGAAAGACCTGTCAAACAAAAAAGAGGAATCGGACCCAACTTTATTACGTCAAAAAAGTTGGAACGGTACAAGACGTATTCTCATCTATTTTAAATTAATACGCTGAAATTCGAATTGTCCAAGCTCCATGATATCATTCCGACTGTCTGATGATGGTGTGCAGCTAGCCTTAGGCAAACCGTACAATAGTGACTTTTGTGTATGAAACTTTACCGGAGTTTCTGAAATAGCAAAATATTTAATATATATATATATATATATATATATATATATATATATATATATATATATATATATATATATATATATATATATATATATATATATATATATATATATATATATATATATATATCGTGGATTTCAGTGGGTGAAGGGTTGTCCAAGTCTCCATCAATACCCAGAAATTTTTTATAACCACAACTATTCTAACGCGCATGCGACCGGGTGCTTGAAAGCAATTGTGGTTAGCCAAGTGATGAATAGTCGCATGTTACCGCAAGTCGTAAGAGATGGGGCTGTACCCACCTTTTATTCACGATCACGATAAAGAATACTGTATATAAAATACAATATGAAAGAACAAGTTTTGATACATTATACTCGTAAATATAAATTCTATATTTGTATTGAATATAAGGTAATAAAAATTTAGTAACCCTCTTACATGTTCAAAAACTTCTAATAAATACAATAAGCAATGTTTTAAAAAATTTATAAACATAAGGGTGAGTGCACCCTCGGAGCAAAGATTTCACCTTTCCAAATTTATTAATTAAATATTAGGTGTAGTGTTATTCCACCACTTCCCTACTGATTTACGAAACATATGTTTGAAATATAAATAAAATAATCAATTAATAAAAAAAGCTCTTATAGTTTACACTAATTTATATAAAAAAATTAAGTCTCAATTATGTCTAAATTTTGTCTCAAACTGCTACGAATATAGGTAGACTGTTATCGTACATACAATCTTATACATACAGTAATACATTTTAGACAAAAAGAAGTGTAAGACTTAGATAGAAACAATGGAAATGCTTAATCAGGCTTGGGTTCAAGTACAAGTACTTGTACTTGTACTTGTACTCAAGTACATTTTTGAATGCTGTGAGTGTACTTTACATTTACAACTCGAATCTAATATACTTGGCCTTAATACTAAGAGATTTTGCCAAACTTTTGGGCTTAGGAAATATTTGTTGTTACAGGTATTGTTTAACTTATTAACAATATTTTCTTACTACTTTTATATTTCATACACAACATTTGGTACTATAAGGTATTATAATATTTATTTATTTTATGCCAATTCCGTTAATAATGAAAAAAGTTACGTAAATGTAAACTCGAATCATTTAAATATATATTATATTTAAATGATATTTATTTATATATATATATATATATATATATATATATATATATATATATATATATATATATATATATATATATATATATATATATATATATAATAATATATATAGTATATATATATATATATATATAAGTATATAATGTTTAAATACAAATACTATCTATACTATATATATATATATATATATATATATATGTATATATATACATAAATATACAAATATAGCTAATATATAAGTATTTATCATCATCATCATCTTCCTTTTTCCCAAGGCTGGGAGTAAGGTGCGTAATATTCAGCGGAAACAAAGAGTAGTAGAATAATATGGCTTCAGAGTCGAAAGAAAGCCAACACACTCCTTTATACCTATTGGTGAGAGCTTTCCACGCAGTCAGAAAATCTACCCTAGTGCTTCACGGGACCGCAACGGACCCTCACTGCAAGCATCTCATAATGGGTTCATCCCTTTTCCAGGTGGGCCTGACCATACGCACCCTCACAAAAACCCTGCCATTCCTGCAATTATGGCACCTTTCTTCTCGCCCCTACCAAACTCAGATGTAACTCCATTCCAGACATTTTTTTGCTGATTCAATTCCACTTTTTTCTTCGGCCTCTCCAGCTTGTCGATTTCCAACACACTCACCACAACCCATCCGCTAACCAGCAGAACTATCATCATCCTTTTCCACACTTTATTAAACCATCTCAACGTACTCATTTGTTACTTTTATTTATCCCTTTTTTTCCACCATCCAACTCTGTAATGCACAAATTTCTCATTTTATCAGTTCTTCTCCACACCTAACCACACCACTAAGTTGTCCATTTGAACATTATGGCACAGATCTATACCTCTTATTCCAGACCATGATCTCACTCTACCGTCTTGGTAACAACGCGTACCACTCACGTAGGCCTAAGCACTCAGGGCTTAGTCTCTTTACATCCACCAAGGATTTAATTGTGCCATACCTTCCTGCAATTCACAACTTTCCTACTACACTCGACATCATCCGTTCTTTTCAAGTCAACATATATATCTAAATGTTTAAACTAAGTCGCTTCTTCCAACTGCTCACCACCTAGCATAACCACCGAGTGAGTAGGACTACCATTCGGACGTAAGTATTATGACCTTTTTACCTTTTCTGACCACGACCTTTTTTTGGGGCTCAATTTTTACTGGCCTGCGTCAGCACTTTTTTGGGCCTTCTTTTAGGCCTTGGCTTTTTCGACCAACCCTTTGGTCTTCACTTGGGTCATTTTGGCCCACATTTTGGCAACCTAATTTTGGCAGCCTAATTTTTCGGCAACCCTGATTTTAGGCAACCCTTCGAAGAAGGGTTGCGTAAGCGGTTGCGTAAGCAACCGTTGTACGCATTGCCCCCTATTTTACGCCCTAATTTTTCGACCATGGAATAAATTTTGCCAGTAATTTTACAGTCTTCCTTTAGGGAGCTTAGCCAGCACGATATCAAACATGTTTGTCGCAATCTTTTCGTCCTTAACCTTTACCAGATACCATGGGTCATTTTTGACCCATGCCGCCCGCTGGTCTTCCATGGGTCAATTTTGGCCCACGGCCAATTTTGCCTACCCTTTGATTATTCCATGGTCGCACGCCCTAATTTTCGATAACCTTTGGTCTTCCTTAGGTAATTTAGCTGCGCAATTTTTGCCTCGTGTCCCACCCGTCCATATTTCGTTCCCTTGGGCATGTATGGATCTATCCTAACTTGAACACCACACACACACACACACACACACACACACACACACACACACACACACACACACACACACATTCACTATGATGACACTTATACACACATTCCTACTATGACGCCCTCACCCATAGAGACACTTACATTTACACTTACTCACACGTACAAACACACGACCAACCCTTTGTTCATGAGTCAATTTGACGTTAATTTTTGGGCTTCCTTTAGGGACTTAGCCCGTTTTTGATTTACCTTATTTGACCATGATATTTCAGCCTTTAACCTTACCATATACCATGGGTCATTTTGACCACATCGCCAGTGGCTTTGATGGCCCAATTTTTTTATGCTGGAGACAAGGAGAGAGGCTCAACATGATGAAACATGATTTGATCAAATATACGATTAAGTTAATATACTCTCGCCAGTATTTTAATTCCTAGAAATCATTGAAAAAAAGAAATTGGATGATTAAATTCATTAAAAATTTGATAGAAAATGCTTCTTATCTTTTGTGATTCAAACGACAATAAAAAGTGCAAAGAAAAAAAATGTTGAAAGAATAATAATAATAATAATAATAATAATAATAATAATAATAATAATAATAGTAGTAGTAGTAATAATAATAATAATAATAATAATAATAATAATAATAAAAATAATAAAGCGAGGTGTATATAAAAGTTGAATCCTGTCACGTCTGTAAAGGAATAATGATGGTGACCCATCTCAAAATCATCTCAAGCAGTAAAACTCTTGACTGGCAAGAAATTTTTTCCCTCCCACAAATGACTGGAGTGTTTCAAAAAAGATGATTAATTAAAAGTGAAGTGATTCTGACTCAGCAATAGACAGGTGATCCAAATGAATCATCATGAATCAAAGGAATGCCTACATAAAATTAAGGTAAAAATAATAATAAAGAATATGCCTTAGCAATATAAAATGTCATACGCCAACAACCTCTTAAGTCATTTATAAATATTAAGCAATTTGGAGTGATATTTAGTTATTTTGAAAAGAGAACATATGAAGTCAGTGATAAATGATTGAGAGAGAACATAAATGACTACACAGTTTGTTGACGTATGAAGAATAATTCTAAATGAGGAAAGAAACTCGAAGGCAAAATCAAGATGATCAAATTATTTGATCTTCTTTATATCGTGCCTTGTCCTCTCCTTCCTCCTCCTCCTGGTCATCCTGTTCTAAAGTTTGAGGTTGCTGCTGCTGCCCCTGCTGTTGTGACTGCGCCTGCTGCCCTTGCCCCTGCTGCTGCTGCTGCACCCCTCCATTTGAAAAGAGCCTTAGTTCCAGCTGATGCCGGTAGCTTAGGTGTAGTCCGTCCCATTCAAGTTTAGTGGGACAGATATTCCAAACATCTGGGAGAAAGAGGACAGTAGTTTCAACTCGCGCCGGGACGAGCCGGCCCTTATGTGATGATTCTCCACGTCGGTAGTATATTTCAGCAAATCGGTACCTGAGACGAATAGGCGAGGATAAACAAAAGTCGAACCACGCCTAACAGAGAAAAAAATTCTTACATACAACATGATCGTCTTTTTCACCCATCAGACATCTTTTCAAGGCAAAATATTTAGAAGTAAGAATTTATATGATATGGTATATATATATATATATATATATAGATATATATATATATATATATATATATATAAGAAGATATAAAGAGTATATATAAATATATATATATATATATATATATATATATATATATATATATATATATATATATATATATTATTCTGTACACTTTTCAAGCAAATCCGTTTTAGCAGCTCACTGAGAACATTTAATATGTATAAACCATATAATGTACGTAATAAAAAAAAAAGGTAAAATTCTAAATGATTAGTTTAACATTTCAAAGATATGGTGGTATAATACTTAGTTTAAACTAGTTATCAACACTATTTTTCTTTAATTTATCCATTGACAAGTGGGGATAATCATAGGTTCTCTCTCATATAGATAACCTAATTCGGGAAAAATGTCTGCAATGAGAAAAATTGTATAAAGCTACTCATTCTCTTCTTTACATAATTGGTCTTCAATTACATCACACCCACCACAAACGATACCCACAGAACTAGAGGAACTCTAAATAATCTTCCCATTTTTTAAGTCCCACAAAATCTTGAATGTTAATTTTTTTTTTTTCATCATCATCCTCAGCTGCCACTTTTCCCCAGAACTGGAGGTGGGAGTGAGTAAACATGCACCAGAAATCTGAGGCATGTATGAGCATTCTTAGAGTATAAAAAAGTGGTAGCGGGACCCAAAACCCAGCTAACAAAATATGTGTTAAATAAGATTTTATTAAAATGGAGTAACTAATCCTCAAGCTTTCACCACAACAATCAGGAAATTATTTGCTCTTCTTCAATGAATACTTTAGTAATGTTATTTGCATTAAAATGTTCATTATTTAAGCATTAAACATCTTCATTCATTTGAGTAATAAATGGTACACATCTCTTGATATATGCATACTATGAATTTTTATGTGGTTTAAAATAATGTTCAATTGAAGTGAACAATTACTGTAGTTTACCCATTAGGTTTGGTATTTAAACCCTCCATCACAAGAGAAGGTGCAGACTCTGCAACAATCTCAGCAAATACACAACATATTACAGTAAGCACTCTTGAGTCAAAGGGTAGAACTTTCAGTTAATCTATGTTGGAATTCAAAAACTGACCCTATAACCCTACCAATATAAAAAGAGCGGAAGGGTAAAAAAAAAAAAAAAAATCACCAAATTTACATTAGTGGAAACTTCATTTTAATCCTTGAGACTCAACCCAACAGTTTCCCCCCAAATATTATTAAACTCCATTCAATTAAAGCCAGTCATAAATAATATCAAATAACTGAATTTCCTATCATACTGATTTCTTTATTAAACCACTTTATTCCTGTCGTGATCATGATGCCCCAAGAGACAACATGCATAATCCAACTTCAGTCGCTTTAGGAAAAATTCAAAGATATGAATGCATTCACCCCAATGTTATTAATTTCATGGGTTTATAATCAAAAATTCTAGCCATTAGTTCATAGGTTTCATCGTCATCAGCCTCCACTCAAGATCCCCAAAGATTGGGGGTGGAGGGTGCAAGCATGCACCAGAAACTGAATCAATAAACTTGTAGAAGAATATGACCTAAATCTACCAAGAAAGGCTCCCCCCCCCCCCTTCCTTATAACCTTAAGTGATGTCCCATCGCAGCCAAAATCCACCCAAGAGCCCGCCCACCAACGACAGACCACACTGTGGTATCTCATCTGTGTCAAGGTTCATTTCCTGAGCCAGGTCCACAACCACGCTCCCTAGCAAAACCACACCATTCACTCCTATTATGCACCATTCTTCTAATTTGAACCAAATTCAGATTTCTTTCCTTAAGACACTCTGTTAACAACTAAGTAAACCTTTTCTTCAGTCTCTGAATGGGTCACTTCCAGACACACTCAAAACTGTACAACCACTTAACCAACTGAACATCACCCATCCATTCCATATGACCAAACCACTTTAATAAACTCTTATTTGTTCCACTCACCACACCACGCAACTCCCTAATACATTCATTCCTCATTCCATCAACTCTTCTCACACTTAACACGCCCCAAAAATTATCCATTTGAAAAAACTACACCTTAGACCTATACCTCTTATTACACTACTATATATTAACACCGGTAGCAACATACTCTCATGAATAACCCTGTACCTGTACCTGTTATACCATCATTAATATGATCACCTATCCAACCATTCAAGTCGCCCACCACAGTTGGGGTTACAAGAGAAAATGAGAATGGTAGTAGTGCAAGTTTATGGGTGTACTAAAGTAAGAAGTAAGAATGTAAATAGCATTTAGTGGAATAAAAAAGCTATGCAAGCGGTTAGAAGTAAAAATGATGCATGGTTGAATGCACTGAAAAAGAATGATGAGGTTCCAATTTAAGAAAAGTGTATAGAAATATATGAACGAAAAGAGGCAGGCTGAAAGTTTCATATGTAGGAGTAAAAAGGAGGTAAATGAACAGTTTGGAAGGAGGATGAATGGGGACCTACAATGGTATAGGAAGCTGTTCTGGAAGAAAATATGAAAGGTTATGAAAGAGTGTGGAGGGAACATTTTGAAAATCTGCTTAATATTAGCAGTGATGAAGAAGTGATAGTGAATGTGTGTGTGGGTTTGATGGTGTAAGAAGAAGTAGGTATTGTGGTGCTAAGTAATTTGTAGGGAGAAGTATAAATGGAATTGCTGATGGAAATGATTAAAAATGGAGGTGAGATTGTGAGTGACTGGATATGGAAGTTATGCAACAAAGTGGGGGAGGAGGAGTTCCAGAGGGCTGGGGAAGAAAAGTTATAGTACCTAAATAAGGGTAAAGGTGATAAGAGGAACTGTGTGTAGTAGAAAGTTATAAATGGTAGAAAGGTGGCTGTTGCAGTTAAATCATTGGTGAATTTAAGTGGACTAAGTCTTGTGGTGCGCTAGGGTTCTGCGTGAGGATATGCTGTTACCGGTGTTAATGTATATTAGTGGAATAAGAGGTATAGGTCTAATGTGCAGTCTGTTCATATGTTTAATCTTTGGGGCATGTTAGGTGTGAGAAGGATTGATAAAATGAGGTATGAATTTATTAGGGAGTTGCGTGGTGTAATGAAAGGGATATATGAATGTATTAAAGTGGTTTGGTCATATGGAAAGGTTGAATGATATTTTATTGTTTAAATAATTGTATAGTGATGTGTGTGTCAGGAAGTGACCCGACCAAAGAAAAAGTTTATTTATTCAGTAACAGAGTGTCTGAAGGAAAGAAATCTGAATATGGTTCAAACTAGAATAATGGTACATAATAGGAGTGAATGGTAGGTTTTGCTATGGGACATGGTTGTGGACCGGAAACATGAGACGAACCTTGATACTAACGAGATACCACAGTGGGGATCAGCCATCTAGGGCGGATTTTGGCTAAGACAGGACTGCACTTAGGTCATATTCTTCTACTTATTGATTTAGTTTCTGGTGCATGCTTGAGCATCCCATCCCCAATCTGTGGGGATGAGTGGAGGCTGATGATGATGAAACCTATGAACTAATGACTAAAGTTTTTGATTATAAACCCATGGAATTCATAGCATTGGAATATATGTATTCATATTTTTGAAATTTTCCTAAGGCGAGTGAAGTCTGATTATACATATAGCCTGCATGTTCTCTCTTGGGGTATGCTGATTATGACAGGAATTTGATATTTTTTATGACTGGCTTCAGTTGAATGTAGTTAAATAATATTTGAAAAAGAGGTGAAATCAAAAGGCTCCACTAATGTGAAATTTGAGTGATGGGAGTAAAAGTAATAATTTTTTTTTAACCCTTCAGCCCTTTCTATATATATTGATAGGATTATAGGGCTAGTTTTTGCATTGCAACATAGATTAATTGAAAGTACTACCGTCTGAATAAAAAAAAAGTGGTTAGGTTACTGAAATATGTTGTGTATTTGATAAGATTGTTGCAGAGTCAGCACCTTTTCTTGTGATGGAGGGTTTAAATAACAAAACTAATGGGTAAACCGTAAACCTCAAACACAATTTGTATTGTTTTTAGCAGAAAATTTTCTTCATTCAAACATAATTTATAGTCTGAGCAACATACTGTAATTATTTTCGATTATACATCCACAACTTAAGAATTACAAACTAAAAAATATATGTTACTTTATCATGAATTAATTATCAAATAATCTATTTTTAATAAAAAAAAAAACAGTAAATAAAAA
>JABUQX010143767.1:0-7500 GCA_015478945.1 Trachelipus rathkii
TATATATATATATATATATATATATATATATATATATATATATATATATATATATATATATATATATATATATATATATATATATATAAAGAGAGAGAGAGAGAGAGAGAGAGAGAGAGAGAGAGAGAGAGAGAGAGAGAGAGAGAGAGAGAGAGAGAGAGAGAGAGAGAGAGAGAGAGAGACTTCAAAAAGAAAGATAAAAAAAAAAACAGCATTGCAAATAAATAAATCTGCAGCGTTTATAAAAGTGTGAAACAAAAATACTCTTCATGTAAACGAGCAGAAATATAATGAGGAATGAAGGGGGGGGGGGGAGAAATATTCACCTAGAAAGAAAGTCTTTGTTTCTCTTTGGATAGAGCATCGCATAATCGTGACATGACCTCGCTGACCTCTTCGTTTGATATTCCAGCGTCGACACTCCTCCAGGCAAGTCGGAATTCAAAGAGAATAAAGTGACGCTTGAATTTAGCGCGACCGCCAAGACCTTAAGTGGTCATCTGAACACCAAAAATCAAAGGAATTGTTAACACATTCTCAAACATTGAAGACAAGCTGGACAGGAAGGAAGGTGAAATAATAGACGACCTGCTACGTCAAAGATAAATAATCGCTTTACTCGAATAAAGGAAAAGAGCTATATATATATATATATATATATATATATATATATATATATATATATATATATATATATATAGAGAAAAAAAGAAAGAAGAAGCTGAAATATATATATATATATATATATATATATATATATATATATATATATATATATATGTATATATAATAAAATGATTTTGTAAAAAGATTTTTAGAATAATCTAGGTATCATTAAATGAGTTAAATGAAAAGCTGAAGGGTAAGCAGAGCATTCTATTATATATATATTATATATATATATATATATATATATATATATATATATATATATATATATATATATATATATATATATATATATATATATATATATATATTAGGGATGTACCGATAGTATCGGTATCGGTATCGGTATCGGTAGTATCGGCCATTTTTGATGGTATCGGTATCGGTATCGGTATCGGTTAAAATGGCCGATACTTAGCCGATACTTCTTACTTTTTGGGTGAAAAATTATGAGAAACTTTTAGATTCAATAATAAATCTAGTTCGATATAGATAGCTAGTACCAAGTTATGTTTTTTTTCCTCGATTTCCTTTTTAACTTAGATTTTTAGCGTTTCTCCAACTTGGTCTTTAGCGCAAAATTTACCTATTTGGACAGCCATTATTATAATTTATACAGATTTATCTACTTTTTTAGTTGATCAATAGTATTTTTTTTTTTGTACGCAATTTCGTGAGTGCGTGAGTGTTTTTAAACTTTCTGGATTATTCATATTTTAGATATTTGCTGTAAATAGGGTTTTATCGTTTTAAAATTTAGGTTTTAGCGTACGAATAATTTTTCCTCATTTCTCCTTTGGTTTTTGTCTATTTGTTTCTGTCTGTTTTTTTTTTTTTTTTTTTTGTGATTGCGTGTGCGTGTATGATAGCAGATTTGCACAGGCGTGGCTTTCTTTTGACTTTACCAACATCAATGGCTTGCACTCTAACTCTGTATCCATGGAATACTACCTCTCTAACTCTAAACCTAATTTTATGCTCTTGTCTGAGACCCAGATGGCTAAGAATTCATCCTTCAACTCGTTTAATATATCCAACTATAACTTATTTTATAATTTCCGTTTGAAGGGTGGAGTATGTGCCTTTGTAAATATAAACATTCCTATAACACGTCTCGAGAATCTCGAATCTCCTAACTTCGATGTTCTGTGGCTTAAAATCTTTCTTCCTTCTACTACAATATTCTTATATTTCTTGCAATGCACCTAACAGAACAGATTTTCACTTTATTTGATTACCTTACTACTTCTCACGAGACTGTTATATCTTCTCATCCAAATAGTGAGGTCCTCTATTTAAGGAATTTCAATGTACACAAAACTGAATTGTTAAATTCTCTCTGTACTGATTTAGTTGGGAGGAAGTCGAATCATTTAGTATTCTCAACGATCTGGAGCAACTGATTAAATAACCTACACACATTCCGGATCGTCCCAACCGATTCTTGAACACACTTGACCTATGTTTCCCCACTAGTCCTTCTCTCTATAAATACACCACCTTCGCTCCTATCGGGTAAATCTGACCACAACCTTATATCACTTAATTTTAATACTTTCTCTCCAACATCTCCATCCTGCCCTATGCGGTTTTTCTGGCACTTTGATCGGGTCGATTGGGGGGCATTGCGTTGCTTCTACGCTAACTATAATTGAAGTGACTGCTTTGACTCTTAAGACGCTTCAGATTCTGCCGATAAAGTGGGAACTGTAATTTTAATGGGATGAGCAGAGTCTATTCTTCTGACTAAATCTTTTTCCTCAAAATCCATAGTCTGATCTGTAAACACTCCCTGTCCATTCAGACTAGAGACAATACTTATCGGGTGTGGAAAAATTCTCGTTCTCCTATCACTCTTGCCAATTTTCATTCAGCCAGAAATCGTTGCAGGGATACTCTTCGACGAGCAAAGCGGACTTTCATTAAACGAAAATGAGCTGACTTCCTTGGTTCTCATACTGACAAATCTCTCTGGCCTCTTGCCAAAAACATCTCTAACAACTTCTGTAAATCATCCTTTCCTCCTCTTATTCGCTCTGATGATTATGTTGTTAATACTCCAACTGAAAAGGCCAATCATCTCTTTGGCCTCCTATTTTCCTCTAACTCACCCTGTGGACTGATTTTAGTACCTTCTTCCTCCTCCTGAAACTGGTTATCGTTAGGAGGCGGTGGCCCGATGGTATTCCTTTCCGAGTTTTGAGGAAGTGTGCTTCCGTGCTGACCCCACCCTTCCTTGTTCAACTTTATTCTCTATGCCTCAATACACTTTCCCTCAGTGTTGGAAGCGCGCATATGTCCAACCTATTCCGAAAAAATGATGCTGCTCTGACCCTTCTAACTATTGTCTATATATATATATATATTCTTTCTTTCTTTCTTTCTTTTCTCTTTCTCTTCTCTTTCTAAGATCTTTTTTGAAACCCTTCAATCCTCACTTCTTAGACTACCTGGAATCTTCTTTCCTTCTTTCTTGATTACCAGTACGCTTTATGCTTCAAGATCTACTGGCGATATACTTATTTAACAGATTTATGGTTTTCCACCCTTAGGAACTACGGGAAGACTTGTGTGGGCTTGACATATCGAAATCATTTGACCGGGCATGGCACGCATCACTGCTCTCCCCCTCTTTTGGGTTTCCTTCTTCTCTTTGTTTACTTACTAGCTTTCTTTCAAATCGCTCAATGTCGGCTGTTGTTGATGGGGCGACTTTTCTGTCAATAGTGGTGTTCCTCAGGGTTCTGTTTTATCTCCTACTTTATTCCTGCTTTTCATCAATGATCTTCTCACCTGCACATCTAACTCTATCCACTCATATGCCGATGACTCGACTCTTCATTCTTCAACTCATTTCAATTCTGCTCCCTCTTTTACTTCTAGAATTGCCTCTCGTCTTAATCTTTCCGATTCTATTCTCGCTGATCTGGATAGAATTTCCGGGTCGTCTCAACCTTGTGAAATTTAATTCTTTAAAAACCCAACTTCTACAAATCTCTCTCTCTAAGACGGTTCTCTCGTCTCTCCTGTTGACAATATAAACATCCTTGGCCTTAACATAAACAAAATTTTTTTTTGAAAACCTCAAATCACAGTGGTTGCTAGGGCGGCCTACAAGAAACTGGGAGTTCTGTTTAGACTGCACTTTTTTTCCTCTTCTCAGTTACTCCAGCTATACAAGGGTCTCATCCGCCCTTGTATGGAGTACTGCTCTCATATCTGGGGGGGGCGGGGGCTCTGGTTTCATCCGGCTTTTGGATAGGGTCGAGTCAAAGGCCAAAAGACTTATAAACTGTCCTATACTTTCTAGTTCACTTGACCCTTTATATTTGCGGCGCGATGTTGGTGCTTTATCCCTTTCTATAGGTACTGTAGAGGCAAGTGCTCGAGGGAACTATCCACTCGCGTACCACCACCTTTACGACGCCCTCGTAGCACAAGGGGTGCTGTGTCGGCACATGAGTTTTGTGTTGATGTTAGTAACTCCAGACTGGTTCGCTGCGGTGCTTCTTTCTTTCCTGCCACCTCTGTTCTGTGGAATTCTCTTCCATCATCTGTGTTTCCTACTCAATTTAATTTCCCTCACTTTAAAGCCTGCGTCTGTGCTTATTTGCGTAATTTGCGTTAGATGGATTTTTGAGGCGTTCAACACCCATTCCTTGAATAGGGTTCTGCCCGTGAGCGGCGGTGACAACTGTAAAAAAAAAAAATAAAAGGTTCTAATAAGGAATTTCTTAAGCTAGCTGAAACCCCACAAGAATGGCACCTCCGACGGTGAACCACTTCTAGAATGCATTAAAATAGCATAACCAAGGAGCTTGCTCGCTTGACAAAAAAAAAAAAAAAAAAAAAAAGAGACAGAGAAGTGGAAGCCGCCTTATCTGCAACCCCTGGCAACAGCACTGATAGTGACGATGGTGGCTTTTCAGCAAATAAACCTACTGAAGATGAGGATTTGGATATGTTAGACTTTGATAAGTTCATGGCCGAAATTGTATTGACATCTCATTCACCTTCAAAGGAATCACACCAGGAAACCTCATCGCAAAAACTGAAGAGACAGTCATCAAGGAGCAAAGATAATTCAAATTTGCTTTTTTTTTTTTTTTTTTTTTTTTTTCACCTTTCTTAAGGGTTACCATTTAATGCGCGGGCCCGAACCTCGGGCCTAAACGCATATGGTTGTCCAGGCAGGTTCTTTAACAACCAAGAACCATTCTCAGTATTCTGGCGCTCTGTCGTATTATAATGGAGCTCATCTCCAACGTTGTTACTTCCACCGGTAGTCTTTCAATATATTGTTTTAAGCTTTTTTTTATCACTCCCATACTTCCAATTACCACAGGGATAACCTCTGCTCTATCAATGTCATTCCACATTCCTTGTAATGAGTATTTCAGAGTTTGGTACTTAACTTCCTTTTCAGTTTCATATGCTGATACTCTGCCGTCCCATGGAATTCCTATCTCTATAATGTATGCCTTTCTTTCTCTTTTATCTTTTACAACAATATCCGGTTTGTTATGTCTTATAGGTACATCTGTGGGAATGCTATAGTCGTATAGTATTAGCGCGTGGTTATTTTCTTCTATTGCGTTTGGGTTGTGTTCCCAGTATTTGGATGCTTCTATTGGTATTTTGTATTTTTCACAAATTCTAAAATGGATTAATTTGCATATTGTATTATGTCTTTCGGTGTATTGCTTGCGTTGGAGAAGTGTGTCACAGCTTGATAATATATGGCTAACTGTTTCCGGAGATACTTTACACATTCGGCATTTGTTGGATATGTTCTCTTTCTCTATCTCTCTCTTGAACCAATTGGTTCGTAATGCTAAGTCCTGTGCCCCTACAATTGTTCTTTCATCTTCTTTTCTTAGATTACCCCTGCATACTGCTTCTATCGATTTTTCTTTATCTATATACACCTGTTCTATGATATTTTTGTATTCCTTTGCAAATGCATGCTCCTTCCAATTATTTTCATGTTTTTTCCTTCTTGCTTTTCTGTGCTCATTTCTTAGGTGTTTCATCTTTTCCTTTTTTGTCATTCCTTCTGTTGTTGGATCGTCGTTAGGGATATCATACTTCCGTAGGTAATCTCTTTTTTTGGCTGTTAAAGATGTTCTCATCGCTTTCCCTGTTTCGTGCTCCTTCACCCATCTGATGAATTTACTATCACTTTCTTCGATATACGTCGTTAATCCGATCACTTCCTCTCTATATACTGCATCTATTTCCTGAAGTCCCATTCCACCTTGATCCCTGGGGACATACATTCTTGCCAGGCATTGGTTCTTATATATCAATTTATGGGCGTGGAGCATTTTTCTCGTCTTAATATCTAGTTTGTTTAAATCTTCTTGGAACCAATCAATTATTCCAAACCCATACGATAGTACTGGTACTGCCAATGTTCTTACTGCTTCGACCTTAAATTTGCATTTTAATTCAGATTTTAATATTAGTTTCAGTCTCTTCTCATATTCCTTCTTCAGCTTTTCCTTCATTTTCTTATGTTCTATTTTTTCATTTTCTTCTATCCCGAGATACTTATAGGTGTCTTCCTGTTCTAGTTGTCTAATAATTTCGTCGTTTATTCTGATATTTCCACTGTCAATTCTTTTTCCTTTCTTCAACTCCAGAAACGCGCATTTATCTAGTCCGAACTCCATTTGTATATCACTTGAAAACTTCTTAACTACCTCTATCTGTTCAATTGTTTGTTGTTTGTTTGGGGAGTATAGTTTGATGTCATCCATGTAAAATAAATGCGAGATGTTTTTTCCTTTCTTTTCATTTCTTGATCCTATTCTATATCCATTATGCAAGTTATTTATCAATGAACTCAGTGGGTTCAATGATAGTACAAACAGCAATGGGGATAAGGAATCCCCTTGGAATATTCCTCTCCTTATTTTTACATCATTTATTTGTATCGTACCATTTTCGTGATGTAGTTTAATATTGATCTTCCATATTTGCATCACTTTTTCCATAAAGTCTCTTATCTTATTATTGATTTTATAGATTTTTAATACCTCTTTGATCCATGAGTGCGGCACACTATCATATGCTTTTTTATAATCAATCCAAGTCATGCTTAAGTTCTTCTGTCTTTGCCTGCTGTCTTCTAGGATCATTTTATTTATTAACAATTGATCTTTTGTCCCGTGACTTCCCTTACTGCATCCTTTTTGTTCTTCTGCTATTATATTATTTTCTATTGTATGTTTGTATATAGTGACGATAGTGACGATGGTTGTTTTTCAGCAAATAAACCTACTGAAGATGAGGATTTGGATATGTTAGACTTTGATAAGTTCATGGCCGAAATTGTATTGACATCTCATTCACCTTCAAAGGAATCACACCAGGAAACCTCATCGCAAAAACTGAAGAGACAGTCATCAAGGAGCAAAGATAATTCAAATTTGCAGTCTGTGAAAGAGGAGATGAGGCTCTACGAAAACATGAGATGCTGCCTACAGAAGAGAATCCTTTCATGCGGTGGCATGAAAATGGGCCAAGGTTTTCATTATTATCAGTGCTTGCAGGCAAATAATTATCAGCACCTCCTTCATCAAGTGTAGGTTAGGTAGGAATGTAAACACCCCAAAAAGGAACAGTCTCTCGCCAGATACTAGTGAAAGCTTAATGTTTTTGCATCACAATTTGTGAATTTTTGAATTTGAGTATTGAATGATATCTATCTAAAGGAGTATTTTATTATGTCATGTTTGAGTAATAGCTTTTATTAATCTTTTCAGCTGATTAATTGAGGTCTCTTCTTTCATTATTTTTATTCTTTATATTGTAGCTAGTTAAAGA
>JABUQX010143769.1:0-5000 GCA_015478945.1 Trachelipus rathkii
CATTGTACTTCGTTCAGGCCCCATCAAATTTGGGTGTTTAACCGTTTTCGCATTTATCATTGAAAACACTCGCATTTTCATTGCCCTTACATAATATATATATATATATATATATATATATTTCTTTCTTTATCTTTCCTCTTTGCCCCAAGACTGGGGATAAAAGTGCGTGTCATCGCCGGAAAAGAAAAGCAGTAAAGAATATGACAAAAGTACGAAAGGAAAGCCCAGCCTCCCCCTCTGTACCATTAGAGTGAAGTGAGAACTCGTCGCAGACAGAAAATCCACCCTAGAGCTTCAAGGGACCGCGACGGACCCTCACTATGGTAAATCGTCAATGTAAGGGTTCATCCCTTGGCCCAGGTGGGCACAACCATGCCCTACAAAACCCACCCATTCACTCCTATTATGCACCTTTATTCTCGCCTCTGCCAAACTCATTTCTCTCCTTCAGACATTCGTTCACCGACTCAATCCACTTTCTCTTCGGTCTCCCAGCGGTCCGGTTTCCAAAACACACTCATACTATACATCCCGCTTAACCAACCGACTATTATTCATCCTTTCACATGACCAAACCATCTATCAAAGCACTTTCATTTATTCACTCACTTACCCCTTTTCATCCCACACAACTCTCTAATACGTTCATTCCTCATTTTATCAATTCTTCTCACACCTAGCATGCCCCTAAGATTGTCCATCTGAACACACTGAACTTTAGATCTATACTTCTTATTCCAGACCATAGTCTCACTACTATACAATAACACAGGTAACAACATACCCTCATGTAAGACCCTAGCGCACTCAAGACTTAGTCCCTTTACATTCACCAACGATTTAATTACCAACTTTCTTCACATGCAGGAGAGTAATATGAGTTTGTAGAAGCAGAAAAAATGTGCATCCAACACACATCCTAAATATTTAAACTCAGACACTTGTTCCAGCTGCTCACCATCTAACACAACTTCACACTGAGGACTGTCCTCACTCACAACCATAACCTTACTCTTATCTACGTTTACTTTCAAACCCCTCCTTTTACACACCCTCCCAAATCTCTCTACCAATCCTCTCAAACTCTCTTCAGATTCGCCACACAAAACCAAATCATCCGCATATAATAGGTAGGGCACCCTCCACTCATCTCCATTCTCCATCATTCTAACACCATTTCCTGCCATCCCTACCTCGAATTCTTTCATAACCCCCATCCATATACAAATTGAATAACCAAGGAGCATAACACAACCCTGTCTCACTCCGCTATTAATCTAAACCAATCTCCATTGACACCATTTGTTCTTACACGCTTCACTATCGTCATACATACTTTTGATTCCATTCAGAAGCCTACATAACACCAAATATGCTTTTAACTCTTTTTTCTCAATATTAGGATACCTTAAAGCAAACCTAGTGAAACCCCCAAAACTATTTGGCTCCCTCAGATTGAAGTAATACTTATCAACTACCTCCTTTGCCTCCATGTTGTCTACTGACACACGTGATAGAGTAATGTATATATATATATATATATATATATATATATATATATATATATATATATATATATATATATATATATATATATATATATATATATATATATATATATATATACTAGGGATGTACCGATAGTATCGGTATCGGCAGTATCGGCCATTTTGGGGGGTATCGGTTATATTTGGCCGATACTTCTTACTTTTTAGGTGAAGAATTATGAAAAACTTTTAGATTCAATAATAAATCTAGTTTCAATATAAAAGGTAGTGATGGGACGATGAATCGCCATCGTCATCGGGAAAATTGGCCGTATTTTTTCTCATTCGTCATCATCCTCGTCATGACAATTTCTGCCTATTATTTTGCCGATTAAGTGAAAAAAATATTACACCAGAAACTGGAGAAAGATTATGCTTCTGCATCATATTTTAAGAACTCTAAATTTAAAGTACTAGAAGTTTGTATCTGTCCATGGTTTCGTATATTAAATTTTTTTAAAATCAATGTTTTGAAAATACTTACTATATATTAAAAATACATAAAATAAAGTTGAAATATAAGGAACATGAATTATTTTATTATTAAATAAATCATTATTATTAATCAAGAGAAATTATTATTAATAATCAAGAAAAATTATTATTGTTATTAATGTGTGTGTGTGTGTGTGTGTAATACCTAACCTTTTGCTCTTGTCTGAGACCCAGATGGCTAAGAATTCATACTCTAACTCGTTTAATATATCCAACTATAACTTATTTCATAATTCCCTGTGCCTATGTAAACATTAATACTCCTGTAACACGTCTCGAAAATCTCAAATCTCCTAATTTCGGATGTTTTGTAGCTTAAAATCTTTCTTCCTTCTACTACAATAATCTTGTTCTTCTGATACTGTTTTCCTAACAGAACAGATTTTCAGCCTTTTTTGGAATATCTTACTACTTCCGGCGAGACTGTTATATCTTCTCATCCTCTATATAGAGGATTTCAATGTACAGAACGCTGAATGGTTTGCTCCTCTACTACTGATCTAGGTGGGGAGGGGGCTGAATCATTCAGCATTCTCAAAGATCTGGGTGTTCTAATTAAGAACCTATATACATTCAGGATCTTCCGAACCAATTCTTGAACACACCTGAACTATGTTTCACCACTAGTCCTTCTCACTATAAATACACCCCCTTCGCTCCTATTGGTAAATCTGACCACAACCTTATATCTTTTCATTTTATTAATACTTTCTCTCCAACAGCTCCATCCTGTCCTATGCGTTTCTTCTGGCACTTTGATCGGGCCGATTGTGGGTCTTGCGTTGCTTTTACGCTAACTATAATTGGAGTTACTGCTTTGTCTGAAGTTTAGCTACTTCTGCCGAAAACGTGTGAGCTGTCTGTAATCGTTGATGGGATAAGCAAGTTCATTCCTTCTTCAACTAAATCTTTCTATCCTCAAAATCCATGGTTCGATCGTGCTTGTTCTCTGGCCATTCAGGCTAGAGACAGGGCGTATCAGGAGTGGAAAAAATTTCATTCTCATATCACCCTCACTAATTTTCAGCCAGCTAGAAGTCGTTGCAGGGATACTCTACGACGAGCAAAGCAAACTTTCATTAAACGAAAGTGCCCTGACCTCCTTGGTTCTCCTACTGACAAATCTTTCTGGCCTCTTGTCAAAATATCTCTAAGAACCTCTGTAAATCTGTATTTCCTCTTCTTATTCGCTCTGATGGTTCTGTTGCTAATACTCCAACTAAAAAGGTCAATCTCTTTGGCCTACTATTTTCCTCTAACTCAACCCTGGATGATTCTGGCATTCCTCATCCTTCTCCTCTCAGGTGTCCTACAGGTGTGATTACATTTGATTGGGTGCATGGGCTCCTGAAATCTATGAACGTAAGGAGGGCGGGTGGCCCGGATGGCATTTCTCCCCGAGTTTTGAGGGAGTGTGCTTCCGTGCTGACGACGCCCCTCGTTCAACTATTTTCTCAATGTCTCAATACTAGCACTTTCCCTCAGTGTTGTAAGCACGCTTATGTCCAAGCTATTCCGAAAAAAAAGAAGAGGAAGCAGCTCTGATCCTTTTAACTATCGCCATATAGCTCTTACTTGTATTCTATCTAAGATCTTTGAAACCCTTCTCAACTCTCACTTGTAGATCATCTGATCTCATTCCCTTCTTTGCGATCGCCAGTACGGCTTTCGGCGCTCGAGGTCTACTGGCGACTCTTTTTCCCTTTTAACGTATTTACTTGGTTTTTCCGCCAGCCGGAACTGAGGAGACTTGCGGGGTGGCGCTGACATATCAAAGCATTTGACCGTGGTATGGCATGCGTCACTGCTCTCCAAGCTCCCCTCCTTTGGGTTTCCTAATTTTCTTCCTTATGTCTAGCTTTCTTTCAAATCGTTCAATATCAGCTGTTGTTGATGGGGCGACTACTTCTTTTTCTATCAATAGTGGTGCTCCTCAGGGTTCTGTCTTATCTCCTACTTTATTCCTACTTTTCATTAATGATCTTCTCACCTGCACATCTAACTCTATCCACTCATATGCCGATGAATCAATCCTTCATTCTTCAACTTATTTCAATTCTGCTCCCTCTATTACTTCTAGAATTGTCTCTCGTCTTAATATTTCCGACTCTATTCTCACTGATCTGGATAGAATTTCCTGGTGGGGTCGTCTGAATCTTGTGAAATTCAATTTGTTAAACTACAAATCTCCGTCTCTAAGACACCTTCTAATTCTCCTATATGGTTTTCTCGTTTCTCCTGTTGACAGTATAAACATCCTTAGCATTAACATAAACAAAAAAAATGTCTTGGAAACATCACATCACAACGGTTGCTAGGGCGGCCTCAAAGAAACTGGGAGTTTTGTTTAAACTGCGGGACTTTTTTTCTTCTTCTCAGTTACTCCAGCTATACAAGGGTCTCATCCGCCTATGTATGGAGTACTGCTCTCATATCTGGAGGGCTCTAGTTTCACCCGACTTTTGGATAGGTTAAGTTGAAGGCCAAAAGGCTTATAAACTGTTCTGTATTCTCCAGTTCACTTTGACCCTCTATTTTTACAGAGCGATGTTGGTGCTTTATCTCTTTTCTATAGGTACCGCAGCGGCAAAATGCTCAAGTGAACTTACCACTCGCGTACCATGACCTTTACGACGCCCTCGTAGCACAAGGGGTGCTGTGTCTGCACGTGAGTATTGTGTCAATATTAGTAACACATAGTAGTGCACAACACTCCTTCCTTGAATAGGGCTCTGTCCGTGAGTGGTGGTGATCAACTGTAATATATATATATATATATATATATATATATATATATATATATATATATATATATATATATATATATATATATATATACTATATATATATATATATACCAGGGTAATATATATATATATATGTATGTATATATATATGTATATATGTAATATAATATATGTAATAACATATATGTGCTGTAAGAGAGGAGAAACC
>JABUQX010143769.1:15000-29995 GCA_015478945.1 Trachelipus rathkii
TTTTTTTTTATAAAAAAAGTAAATTTGTAACGTAATTTAGTACCAGATGTTTGTAATTGAAAATTTAAAAAAAAAAAAAAAAAAAAAAAAAATTTTTTTTTTGGGTAGAAAATTGTCTTGGATTTATTCTAAGTATTATTTAAACTAATCATGAGAACATCTAGCCCTATTTCCTAAATGTTATAAATACTTTGTTTTAGCTTAACTAGGCCCTACCTAGCATAAACTTCTTTTGGAAACTTTTTTTTCATTTGTAAAGTATAAATTTTAAACAGCCGAAAGTGAATAAAATGAATTTTTAAATGGGATAAATGCTTATTTTTCTTTAGTATTCTTAACTTAGTAACATCAGTTATAGAGCACGTCCTATACTATGTAAGTTATATTTTATGACTCAGGATTTATGCAAATGCGGAAAGCATTTTATTTTTATTTTTTTTGGTATTTGAAAATTTGGGTCAGTGGTAACAAAAGTGATAAAGATATAGTTTGGACTCTGACCATACATCATATTTTTTTCTTAGAAGTTAGCAATTTTTGAGTTTTTTCTTAGTTTTAATCTTTAAGGTATTTTATAAAAATTTAATAAATTTTCTAAAATGTTGTTTTAAGACATCCACAGGGCATATAGTTAAATCTTAAATCTGACACTTAAATGTGTTTCACATCCCAGTATTTGTAACTTAATAAGCTTTCAAAAGTTTGAATGTCGTGTTATTGTAAAAGTCATTGGAAGCAGTATTATGCAATGGATAAAATAATTCTTATAAATATTTGGTATAAACTTTAGAGTTATAAAATTCCATCAGCCACTTCGCTTCCCACTTCATTTTTTTAAACCTACTTATCACAATTTATTTTTTTCACTTCCTTAATATAAAAGATATTTTTGATTTGGTTTAAATATAATGTTTACGAGTAGATGCTGGTAGAGTAAAGTTATATTTAAATGGGTGATTTATGCTTTTATTGTTATTTTATAATTTTTAATGGGGTCCATCTTATTCATGAAAAAAACAATTTTTTTGTAATTTTTTTCGAAGGTGAAATTTATGGCATACTGAATTACGTACATCGAACTTCTAACATTTCTTTTCGTTATGGCCTTCATAGAGAATTAAAATCATATGAATAATCTTTTTATATAAATTTTTGTATACAATTTTTGTTACCAGCTGAAAGCAATAAAATCTGGTTTAGCTTCGGCTGGAACATTTGTGAAATTTTTGTACGCTAAAGATTTGCTGTTTATAGTGCCCCCACATTTATTTTATAAAATTCATCATCAGAGGTATTATTAATTTGTATCAGTTTTTCTTTGTATTATTATTAATTGATCTGGCGTGAGAATATGCTTCTACCATCCTTTTATAACATTCAGTATTTGGGTAAAATAAGGTGTGTAGAATATGCTAGATTTTGTAAATCTTTTTTTGTTTGTTTTACAGATTTGTATAACTTTCTTATGTAAACCATTTTTATGTTTTTCGTGTTTTGTAATTTCTTTTTTTATAAATTTTTTTTAGGCACTCTACACAGTGGTGTAAATTTTATTCTCAAAAATAAACCTTATTCTGAAATCAGAGTCTGATTGCGTTATCCTACAATTATCCAAGGCCTATAACAGTCAAACCCTATTTTACAGAAAAAAAAGATTTTAGAGAGATATATATATATATATATATATATATATATATATATATATATATATATATATACACACATATATATATATATACACATATATATATATATATATATATATATATATATATATATATATATATATATATATATATATATATATATATATATATATACATATTCTTCATATATACAAATAAATATATATATATATATATATATATATATATATATATATATATATATATATATATCTATATCTTATTATATATATATATATATATATATATATATATATATATATATATATATATATATATATATATATATATATATATATATATATATATATATATATATATATATATATATATATATATATTCATTTGGAGGTTTGTTTTTACGATGGAAATAAAACGCATAGCATTGAAGCTTATGGTGAAAAGTTTATTATGAGTCAAAAGAACAATGTATGGCATTTACTTTTTAAAGATTATCTCATTTAAATGTTGGCCACGACTACGGTTTAAATGGTCCATCCTGAAGGTCCAATCGTGGACGACGCGTTCGAGCATAGCGACCGGTATGTCGCGAATAACGCGAGCAATGTTGGCTTCTAAAGCGTCGATGGAGGCTGGCTTATCCCTGAAGACCAGTGACTTCACGTAACCCCAAAGAAAATTATCCAATGGTGTGATATCGCACGATCTAGGAGGCCAATTCACAGGTCCAAAACGTGAAATCAATTGCTCATCAAAATGATTTCTCAATAGTTCCATTGTTTCTCGCGCTATATGGCAAGTAGCGCCGTCTTGTTGAAGCCCGTGGCCTCCGTGAGCTTTGGTTTCAACAAGACGGCGCTACTTGCCATACAGCGCGAGAAACAATGGACCTATTGAGAAATCATTTTGGTGAGCAATTGATTTCACGTTTTGGACCTGTAAATTGGCCTCCTATCAAGTCTACTTTTCGCGAATGGTGTTAACTCAAAACCTTTCAACTACAGACACCACTCTGCACCAATGCGGGACATGGTGATATATATATATATATATATATATATATATATATATATATATATATATATATATATATATATATATATATATATATATATATATATATATATATATATATATATATATATATATATATATATATATATATATATATATATATATATATATATATATATATATATATATATATATATCGAAATCAATTTAAAGACGCAAAATGCGTGGTATCGGTAAAGGTATCGGCAAAATTTTACCACCGATACTACTACTCAAAATTTCGATACCGATACTTAAAAATTGACCAATACCACCGTACCGATACCGATACCATGGTATCGGTGCATCTGACTCGGCTCTACCTTTGCGCCCGATGTTGATGCTTTTCTCTATCCTATAGGTACCGCAGGCGGCAGGGCTCGAGGGAACTTATCACTCGCGTACCACCACCTTTACCACGCCCTCGTTCGTAGCACAAAGGGTGCTGTATCTGCACGAGTTTTGTGTTGAAATTGAGCAACTCCAGGCTTCAGTTCATTGTGGTGATTCGCTTCTTTCCCACCACTTCTGTTCTGTGGAATTCTCGTCAATCTTCTATATTTCCTGCTGAATTTAATCTCCCTCACTTTAAAGCCTGCGTCTGTGTTCATATGCGTAATTTGCGCTTGAGGGTGAACTTTTGAGCGTACTATAACCCCTCCTTGAATAAGGTTCTGTCCGTGATTGGGGGTGACAACTATAAAAAAAAAATCCTTGGGTAGGCAGATATGTGGCAAATGAACTGAATCTCCTACTCATGCCTTCCAAAACATCATTCAGATTATCCTAGAAAATCACTCTTCAACATTACCCTCAGATGGACCATATGTCGCAACCACAAATTTTACTTTTTTAAACTTAAATTTAACCTTTAGAATTCTAGTACTCACACACACAAAATCTACCATAGCTCTCTACCACAAGTCACTCATCGGAATTGTAAATCCACACCAACACAAACACATTTCACACCACACCACTCATTTTCGCCGTTTCCTTCCATCTTTGTTTCAGTCACAGCGAGCAAATCAAATTTGCCCTTTCTAAATACAACCATCACCTCTCTCCTCTTCTCCTCACATTCCTCTGCCATTTCATGTACCCATACGATTCATACATTTTCACCGAAAATAAAAGGCCTCTTACGGCGATCACGACCTTCTCCGAGGCATGCATTAGCATTCCTGGCAAAGGATAAGTGGTAGTGGGCAGCCAGCCTAACTACCACCGTCCCTTAGTCGCCTTCTACGACACGCAGGACATACGATGTGGGCAATTTTTTCCTCCCCACACATAGGGATATAAGGGATAAGGATGTCGGTAGGATGTTGTCTAGAAGAGAGGTGTGGATTATAAGTATGCGCATATGATATGTGGATAAAGGCGGTGTTTCTAAGATGTTGTCCGGTTGGATGAGAGTTTTGAAACGAACGCTAGAAACAGAAAAGGCGAACCATTTTGGCATTGGAATGTCCTTACATACCATGACTTAAAAAATGGTATATATATATATATATATATATATATATATATTTATATATATATATATATATATACTATATATATATATATATATATATATATATATATATATATATATATATATATATATATACCTATATATATATATATAAAAATATATATATATATATATATATATATACTATATATATATATATATATATATATATATATATATATATATATATATTATATATATATATACTATATATATATATATATATATATTATATTATTATTATTGAGTTTTAATATTATACAAAATTCTTAATATTTGTTAATTAGTGACCCTAAAAAATAATCTAGGCAAGAAATTGACGATGACGATTGAAAAAAATATGCCGATTTTGCCGATGACGATTAATCGTCCCATCACTACTTTAAACACAAGAGTATCCATAAGTATACTAGAGTTGGTGTAGGTAGAGATGGTATCGAAGTGAAAAGTATGATTGATTTTGTGTTGGTGAAGAAGGAGATGTTGAAGTTTGTGTTGGATGTTAAATCAGTGAGGGGTTTAGGAATGGGATTATCGGATCATTATGTTGTTCTATGTAAAATTAAGTTAGTGGGGGCTTGAATGGAGGGAGAAGAAGGTGATACGGAAGGAAGTAGGTAAATTAAGAGTGACAAGTTAAGTGAACAGGACAATAAGGATAAGTATGTAAGAAGCGCTCGCAAGTAAATCGGTTGAATGTGAACAAGTTGATACAGAACAAATCTGGGGGCAAATGAAGGAAGCATTTGTTAGTAGTGCAAGAGAAGTATGTGGAATGAAGAGATGAGGCAAGCGGTTAAAGGTAAAAAAGAAGAGTGGTTGAATGTACTGAAAGCAAATGATGAAGTCTCAAAAGAAAGATGCTTGGAATTATATAAAGGGGAAAAAGAAATACTAAAAGGTGCATACGTAGGGGAAAAGAAGAGGTGAATGAACAGTTTGGAAGGAGGATGAATTGGGACTTACAAGGGAATATGAAGCTCTTCTGGAATGAAGCGCGAAAGGTTAAGAATGAGAATAAGGGGAACCTAATTAGAATAATGAATAGGTATGGTGCTTTTGTAACTGATGAAATGGATGAGGGGAGTGGGGAAAGAACATTTCGAAAATCTGCATAATATTAACAGTAATGAAGAGGTGATAGTGAATGTGTGGGTGTTTGATGGTCAAGAAGGAATAGGTATTTTGGGGATGAGGTTATTAGTAATGGGTCGAGGTAAAAGGTTGGTAAATCTGCAGGTATAGATGAAATTACTGGTGAAATGATCAACAACGGAGGCGAGATGGTGATTGATTGGATTTGGAAGTTGTGTGATAAAGCGTTTATGGAGGGTATAGTTCCAAGGGATTGGAGGAGCTTGAGTAATAGTACTTTGCCCATATATAAGGGTAAGGGAGAAAAGGGGAACTGTAGAAATTATAGGGGAATAAGTTTATTGAGTGTTGTAGGGATGGTATATGCTGGTATTTTGGTCGAAAGAGTGCATCGAGTGACTAAAGGACTGATTGGTGAAGAACAAGGTGCATTTAGGAGTGGTAGAGGATGTGTGGATCAAATCTTTATATTGAAACAAATGATTGAGAAAATGAAGAGAAGAAGAATAAGTTGTATTTAGGTTTTATGGATTTGCAACAGGCGTATGATAGGGTTAATAGGGAAGCTCTATATCAGATGTTAGTGATATATGGTGTTGGTGGTAGGCTTCTGAATGGAATCAAAAGTATGTATGATGACGATAGTGAGGCGTGTGTAAGAATAAATGGTGTCAATGATGGTGTTTGGTTTAGGATTAATAGCGGAGTGAGGCAGGGGTGTTATGTCTCCTTGGTTATTCAACTTGTATATGGATGAGGTTATGAAAGAATTGAGGTAGGGATTGCAGGAAATGGTGTTAGAATGATGGAGAATGGAGATGAGAGGAGGGTGAAGTATATGCGGATGAATTGGTTTTGTGTGGCAAATCTGAAGAGTTTGAGAGGATTGGTAGAGAGATTTGGCAGTGTGTGAAAAAGGAAAGGCTTGAAAGTAAACGTGGATAAGAGTAAGGTTATGGATTTGTGAGTGAGGACAGTCCTCAGTGGTAAGTTATGTTAGATGGTGAAGGCAGCGGAACAAGTGTCTGGAGTTTAAATATTTAGGATATATGTTGGATGAGAAGGGAACAGATGATGATGCAAGGTGTAGTAGGAAAGTTGTGAGAATAGCAGGAAGGTGGCTGGTGCAATTAAATCGTTGATGGGGTAGATGTAAAGGGACTAAGTCTTGAGTGCTAGGGTCTTACATGAGGGTCTTAAATACCTGTGTTGTGTGTATAGTAGTGAGACTATGGTCTGGAATTAGAAGTATAGATCTAAAGTTCAATGTGTTCAGATGGACAATCTTAGGGGTGTGCTAGGTGTGAGAAGAATTGATAAAATGAATAATGAACGTATTAGAGAGTTGTGTGGTGTGAAGAAAGGGGTAAATGAGAGAATAAATGAAAGTATGTTGAGATGGTTTGGTCATATGGAAAGGATTATGGTAGTCGGTTGGTTAAGCGGATGTATGAGTGGCGAGTGTGTTGGGAACCGACCGGCTGGGAGACAGAGCGGAGGTCTGTAAGCAGAGTGTATGCCTGGAGGAGAGAAATGAGAGTTTGGTAGTTGCGAGAAGAAAGGTATATAATAGGAGTGAATGGCGGGGTTTTGTGAGGGGAGTATGGTTGTGCTGGGCCAAGGGATGAACCATTACATTGACGATCTACCATAGTGAGGGTCCATCGCGGTCCCATGAAGCTCTAGGGTGGATTTTTTGACTGTGACGAGTTCTCACTAATTAATGGTACAGAGTGCGGTAGACTGGGCTTTCTTTGAAACTTTTGTCATATTTGCTTCTACTGCTGTTCTTTCAATGCATGCACTTCCACCTGCACCTTACTCCCCAATCTTGGGAAATAAAAGGAAGATGAAGAAGAAATATATATATATATATATATAACTTACCATATATATATATATATATATATATATATATATATCTTTTATATATATATATATATACTATATTTATATAACCACATATATATATATATATATATATATATACACAAGTATATATATATATATATATATATATATATATATATATATATATATATGCTATATATATATATATATATATATATATATATATATATATATATATTTTTATATATATATATGCCTAGTCTATAAAATAGAACATCTTCAGGGAGGAGAGGCGGTAAATCTTTTTGAAATAGTAATTAAATATGTTTAAAGTCATAATTCAAGCACATTTCATATATTACTGAACCTAACCTGGCCATAAACTTTGGCTGAATTTGGCCATGTACAAGTCAGGAAAAACTGGACAAATCTCTGAGTCTCTGGACTGAGACCTGGTTCAGTACTTTGCCCTATTTAATATATATATATATATATATATATATATATATATATATACATATATATATATATACCTTATATATATCATATATATATATATATATACATAACTAATACATACATACTATATATATATATATATATATATATATATATATATATATACACTATAACTATATATATATATATATATATATATGGTATATTTATTTACCTCTGCACAACAGCAGACAAATATCAGAACAACAGGAATTGCTAATACAAGTACGTAAACACCGTACATCCATGGATGGTTGTTGAAAAATTCTATCATTTTGCCAAAAATGTTTTTCTGAAATAACAGTTTCAAGTTATGATAATAATAATAACAATAATAATAATAATAATAATAATAATAATAATAATAATAATAATTAAATATATATATATATATATATATATATATATATATATATATATATATATATATATATATATATATATATCATAATATATATATATATATATATATTCTACTACTATATATATATATATATATATACTATATTATATATATATATATATATATATATATATATATATATATATTTATACCTGTATATATTTATTATATAACATATATATATATATATACTATATATATATATATATGTAGGTAGGTAGAGTATACGCATACTCAAAGCAATGAAATTACCTCCCATTTGGCATTTAAGTGCCTAATGGTTCACTTTTTGGTTCATATTCTTTACACACTCACCATCCAGAAAACATCTTAGACACCACCTTTTATCCACATATCATATACACATACTTATATCAACACCCCTTTTTTAGACAACATCTTAACAGACATCCCTACTCCTTATATGCCTATGTGTGGGGGAGAAAGAATTGCCAACATCGTGTGTCCTGCGTGTCGTAGAAGGCGACTAATGGACGGTGGTAGTTGGTTTGGATGCCCATTACCACTTATCTTTTGCAAGGAATGCTAATGCATGCCTCGGAGAAGGTCGCGATCGCGTAAACGGCCTTCTATCTTTCGGCAAAGATGTATGAATCGTATGGGTACATGGAATGTTAGAGGAATTAATGTTTAGGAGAAGAGGAGAGAGGTGATAGATGTATTTAGAAAGGGCAAATTTGATTTGCTTGCTGTGACTGAAACAAATATGAAAGGAAACAGTGAAAATGAGTGGTGTGGTGAGAAATGTGTGTGTGCTGGTGTGGAAAGGAATAAGAGGAGGAGAGAATGAGTTGCAATTCTGATGAGTGACTTGTGGTACAGAGCTGTGGTATGGTTAAATTCAAGTTTGAAAAGGTCAATGTATGTATGGTTGTGAAGTATGGTCCATCAGAGGGTAATGTTGAAGAGAGTGCGATTTTCTGGGATAATCTGAATGACGTTTTGGATGGGGTGAGTAGGAGCTTCAGATTGATTGTGTTGGGTGACTTTAAAATAGTTTGAATGGAGTGATCGATCAAAAAGGATGCCAGGTGGTTTTGGGGTGCCCCTAGAAAATAAGAATGGTAGGAAGGTGATTGATTTCTGTGAGGAGAGAGGTATGTGTGTAAGTAATACTTTCTTTAAACAAAAGAGTATTCTTCAGTATATTAGAGTTGGTGTAGGTAGAGATGGTATCGAAGTGAAAAGAATGATTGGTTTTGTGTTCGTGAAGAAGGAGGTGTTAAAGTATGTGTTGGATGTTAAGTCAATGAGAGGGTTAGGAATGGGATTATCGGATTATCATGTTGTTTTATGTAAAATTAAGTTAGTGGGGCTTGGATGGAGAGGAAGGTGATTAGGAAGGAAGTGGGTAGAATTAAGAGTGAAGTTAAGTGAACAAGGTAATAAGGATAAGTATTTAAGAGCGCTTGCAAGTAAATCAGTTGAATGTGAACAAGTTGAAACTGAACAAATCTGGAAGCAAATGAAGGAAGCTGTTGTTAGCAGTGCAAAAGAAGTATGTGGATGTGCTAAAGTAGGAAGTAAGAATGTTAACAGTGAGTGGTGAAATGAAGAGGTGATGCAAGCAGTTAAAAGTAAAAAAGAAGCGTGGTTGAATGTACTAAAAGCCAGTGATGAAGTTTCAAAAGAAAGATGTTTGGAATTATATAAGGAGGAAAAAAAGAAATACTAAAAGGTGCACACATAGGAGAAAAAATGAGTTAAGTGAACAGTTTGGGAGGAGGATGAATGGGGACTTACAAGAGAATAGGAAGCTCTTCTGGAAGGAAGCGCGAAAGGTTAAGAATGAGAATAAGAGGAATCTGCTTAGAATAATGAATAGGGATGGTGCTTTCGTAACTGATGAAATGGATGTGAGGAGTGTGGAAGGAACACTTCAAAAATCTGCATAACATTGGCAGTAATGAAGAGGTGATAGTGAATGTGTGTGGGTTTGATGGTACAAGAAGGAATAGATATTTTGGAGATAAGGTTATTAGTAAGGAGGTAATGGGTAGAGTGAGAAAGTTGAAGAATGGTAAATCTGCAGGTATAGATGAAATTAGATGAAGGTATAGATGAAATTAAGGGAGATAAGGGGAACTGTAGGAATTATAGGGGAATTAGTTTATTGAGTGTTGTAGGGAAGATATATGCTGGTATTTTGGTCAAAAAAGTGCGTCGAGTGACTGAAGAACTGATTAGTGAAGAGCAAGGTGCGCTTAGGAGTGGTAGAGGATGTGTGGATCAGATCTTTATATTGAAACAAATGATTGAGAAAATGAGGGAGAAGAAGAATAAATTGTATTTAGGTTTTATGGATTTGCAACAGGCGTATGATAGGATTAATAAGGAAGCTCTATGGCAGGTGTTAGTGATATGGTGTTGATGGTAAGCTTCTGAATGGAATCAAAAATATGTATGACGATAGTGAAGCGTGTGTAAGAATAAATGGTGTCGAAAGTGATTGGTTTAATATTAATAGCGGAGTGAGGCAGGGATGTGTCATGTCTCCTTGGTTATTCAATTTGTATATGGATGGGGTTATGAAAGAATTAGAGGTGGGGATGGCAGGAGATGGTGTTAGAATGATGGAGAATGGAAGAGAGTGGAGAGTGCCCTACCTATTATATGCGGATGATTTGGTTTTGTGTGGTGAATCTGAAGAGAGTTTGAAAGCATTGGTAGAGAGATTTGGCAGGGTGTGTAAAAGGAGGGGTTTGAAAGTAAACGTAGATAAGAGTAAGGTTATGGTTGTAAGTGAGGACAGTCCTAGGTGTGAAGTTATGTTAGATGGTGAGCAGCTGGAACAAGTGTCTGAGTTTAAATATTTAGGATATATGTTGGATGAAAAGGGAATGGATGATGCAGAGTGTAGTAGGAAAGTTGTGAATGGCAGGAAGGTGGCTGGTGCAATTAAATCGTTGGTGGATGTAAAGGGACTAAGTCTTGAGTGTGCTAGGATTTTACATGAGGGTATGTTGTTACCTGTGTTAATGTATAGTAGTGAGACTATGGTCTGGAATAAGAGGTATAGATCTAAAGTACAATGTGTTCAGATGGACAATCTTATTAGTAGTAAGGTGAGAATAATGTGTAGGAATATGAGGAATGAATGTACTAGAAAGCTATGTGGTGAAAAAAAAGAGATAAATGAGAGAATAAATGAAAGTATGTTGAGATGGTTTGGTCATGTGGAAAGGATGGATGATAGTCGGTTGGTTAAGCGGATGTATAGTGGTGAGTGTGTTGGGAATCGACCGGCTGGGAGACCGAAGAAAAAGTGGATTATGAGTCAGTAAAGAGAAATGCTTGGAGGAAATGTGTTGGCAGAGGAGAGAGAAGAAAGGTACATAATAGGAGTGAATGGCAGGGTTTTGTGAGGGGGTATGGTTGTGGCCCACCTGGGCCAGGGGATGAACCCCACACTAACGAGATGCCATAGTGAGGGCCCGTCTACAGTCCCGTGAAGCTCTCTAGCCTGTAGGGACAGAGGGAAGAATTTGCCTTGCCGGGATTTTATAATTTAGCCGGGGCCGGGGGCCGGGGCCGGGCCAGGGTTAGATGGAGAGTGGGGGTGTAGGGTGAAAACACTAGAGGAAGTCTTAAAACTTAGGATGAAAATTAAATATAATTTCAATTAATTAATAATTAAATTATAAAAAAGAATACATTTAATTAATATTCAATTATATAAATATTTTCGAAAGAAATTTTTAAAATAATTGTTCTAGAAGAATAAGTTGTATTAAATATATATATATATATATATATATATATATATATATATATATATATATATATATATATATATATATATATATATATATATATATATATATATATATATATATATATATATATATATATTTGAAAGAGAGATCTTAGATTCTTTTTAGTTTTATGCTTTACTGTCACTTCATTTTATTACTAAATGTACACAAATTAAAAACATTGTTAAAGACTTTTTTTTAATGAAATAAATTTTAAAAAGGAAAGCTAATTTTCGTCCCGACACGCGAGACCTCTTTAGGCTAAGGGACTGGATTTCTTTCTTGATCTTCATCAGTTCAAGTGTGTTTCAGTTGGTTCTGCTATTTTCTTTATAGTGTTGTTGAAATATTTTGATGTTTTCAGATATTCATTTTGTATAAAATCTATCTTAACTTCACAGGGATGCTTATTGTAGTTGTTACTATTATAAATGCAAAAGGATTCCATGATTTTGCGATGGTTCGTGTGATTGATATTTCTGATCATCTTTATATTGTTGATATTGATAGAGTGGCCTGTGTTACGCCTATGAGTTGTTAAAACTGATTTATGTTGTCCTTGTGCAGGTCATCTGTATGTTGATTTTCTTCTTTTGCAATCTATGGTTTCACTATATGTTTTATTGCAAGTATTGCAGGGGATGTGATATATACAGCTTTGGGGGAGATTTTCTTTTCGTTTTGGGGGTTTGAGAATGTTTTTTAAGGTGATTTTATTTGATGGAATGAGGGTAATATTTTGGTAATATTTGTTTTAACAAATCAAATGGTTGTGAGTGGTTAAAAGGAGGTGTTGCTATTTTCCCAGGGGAAAGGTGCTATAGTACCTCTTTTTTTCTTTGTTAAGCTCTTGCAACGACTGAAAAACTCAGGATAGTAGTGATTTGAGAGAATAATGAGCTGGCACACCCCAATATATGAAGCGGGAAGGAAATCTCTGTTAACACCTTCTTTCATTTTAATGGCAAATATTACAAACAAACTTTTTCGGCCTGAGTATGGGATTACTGTCTCCCATACTCAGTAATATATATAACTAAACAGAATTTTATCATATTTTACCCACCTTTATTAAACAATAGTTTATATGGATTAGATATGTAGATGACATTTTTGTCTCCCTCCTTCTCACAACACCAACCCTAATGATGTCTAAACTATATTAACTCTATTCATCCTTCAGTTCAGTATACGATAGAAATGCCTTCCAGCAACTCTATCCCCTTCCTCGATACCTTAATCACATGGAATAACAATTACTTGCAATTTACTATATATAGAAAACCAACATTCGCACCAAACTATATACATTGGCTATCTAATCATTCCCCAAACACCAAACACAAAATTAGCTATTCTGTCATCTCTATTTCTCCGTGCTTTTCAGTATATACTCTCCCCCTCTTCTAGCACAAGAAACTAAATACATCCATCCACAATACTTTCAAATCACTTTACTATCCTGAGTTTTTATCAAAAAAAGCATTTAACAAAGCAAAAAAGAGGTACTATAGCACCTTTCCCCCGAAAAATAGCAACACCTCCTTTTTACCAATTCCTCAATTACCATTATATTCGTTAAAACAAATATTACCAAAAAATATTACCCTCATTCCATCAAATAACATCACCTTAAAAAACATTCTCAAACCCCCAAAACGAAAAGAAAATCTCCCCCAAAGCTGTATATATCACATCCCCTGCAATACTTGCAATAAAACATATATATAGGTGAAACCATAGATTTGCAAAGAAGAAAAAATCAACATACAGATGATCTGCAGAAATTCAACTTTAACAAGTCATAGGCGTAACACAGGCCACTCTATCAATATCAACAATATAAAGATGATCAGAAATATCAATCACACGAACCATCGCAAAATCATGGAATCATTTTGCATTTATAATAGTAACAACTACAATAAGCATCCCGGTGAAGTTAAGATAGATTTTATACAAAAATGAATATCTGAAAACATCAAAATATTTCAACAACACCATGAAGAAAATAGCAGACCAACTAAAACACACTTGAACTGATGAAGATCAAGAAAGAAATCCAGTCCCTTAGCCTGAAGAGGTCTCGCGTGTCGGGACGAAAATTAGCTTTCCTTTTAAAATTTATTTCATTAAAAAAAAGTGTCTTTAACAATGTTTTTAATTTGTGTACATTTAGTAATAAAATGAAGTGACAGTAAAGCATAGTACTAAAAGAAAATACAAAAAATAAATACTAAAAAAAATATATATATATATATATATATATATATATATATATATATATATATATATATATATATATATATATATATATATATATATATATATATATATATATATATATATATATATATATATATATATATATATATATATATATATATATATATATATATATATTATTTCAATTAAATAAATAATTTTGAAAAGAGATTTCAGAAAATATTTGATTTTCTTGAAGATATTTACTTTAAATAAATAAATACATTAATATTTTAACAATTATATTTATTTCCTTTTCCGAATTCGTTTGATATATCAAATTTCGAATATTTTTATGTTAAAAACTCAGAAAAATTATAATTTGGCCTCAATTTTAATTTGAAATCATAGTAAATACAAAAAAAAAATTGATTATATTTAGGTATGTTTATATTTTGCATCAATTTATAACAAAGGAGTAATGGAATTAAAATATAATTTTTTATTTTGTTTGATTTAACCCTCTATTATTTAGTGTAAATTTACAGTTAACCCCGGTAGAAAACCCCAGTTTTTCCTGATTTTTGGCCAGGGCCGGGGCCCGGGCCGGGTCGCTAAATGGCCGGGAAGGTTAGCCGGGGGGCCCCGGCCGGTTCCTAGCTCTAGGGTAGATTTTCCGACTGGGACGAGTTCTCACTAATAGGTATAAAGGGGGTGGTAAGGCTGGGCTTTCTTTTTGACTTGTGTCATTTTCTTCCAAGTGCTACTTTTCTGTTTCCGGTGCATGTTACGCACCTTACCCCCAGTCTTGATGAAAGAAGGTATTTATATATATAAAATATATATATATATATATATATATATATATATATATATATATATATATATATATATATATATATATATATATATATATATATATATATATATATATATATATATATATATA